>JBBPBX010066577.1:0-19630 GCA_038048925.1 Garcialebias charrua | reverse complement strand
GTACATTTTAGCCCTTATCAGACAATGGTCCTCTCTCTCTCTGCTCTGTTCGCTTCTTGTTGGGAGATAAAGACACATCAAAAGCCTCTGGTATCAGAAGCATTAAACATTTTTCCTTTTAGTACATTTCTTTCTTCAACGTTTGCAATAATTATCCATAAATAGTGGCTATTTTACATTTTTTGGGGGGGATGTTTTCTGCTGCATAATGACACACAATGATGAAAATTCTCCTCTGGTGGACAGCCCTCGGTTTTGTCTCTCAGATGCAGCACACAGACGTCCCAGTGGACCTGACAGCAGCCCACGATGATGTCATGGGTGCAGCAGCCTCCGCCAGTGCAGTAATACCCCTGCTCTAATGGCTTTAACAGGGTCGCTCTACGGTAGATGGTGAAAGGCATGTGGAGGAGGGGTGAGACCCCTGAGTTAGCATATCTGACTACTTCATGTGGTCTGCTTTGGCCAGGTCCAACCGGCAACATGTGTTAAACCCATCGCCTCGTCTCTCTCCCTACATTCATCCTCAGCTCTGTCCTTCTTGGATGGAAACAGCAGGATGGAATTTTCTGCCTTCATTTCACGGGGAAAATTGTTTCGAAGGCATCTGTCCCTGTGGTTGGTTCAGAACTGTGTTCCTGCTGATGCGTGACTTTGTAATAGTAAAGGGCTTGTTCAGATCCTTTGGAGTGAGGTTTGGCGGAAAGGTCGTGGACAGTTGATATCTTGCCTCTTTGAACAACCTCCGTTTGGAGATACAGAGTTTAATTCTGACCGGACTGAGGAGCTAACAACTAGATCAAGTGGTAAATTAATCAACAAGTATTTAAGTTTCTTTTGATAATGCAGATTAGAGCTGTTTAATATAGCACAAATGTCAGTACCGGTATACACGGACAGTTTAAAATGTAGAGAAAGCATCATCTATCATCCCGCTGGAAGATTTAAAGGACTGTTTCCTGTTTTGTGTTTTGTTTAAAGATGAGGGACTTATTGCAAACTACTCACCTCAAGTTCTGCAGCTGAAAACCCCTCAAATGAAACAAAAGGCTTCAGGGGCAGAGACGTGTGCCGCTGCTAATGCTGCTAGCCGGGACTCTTCACATTCCTCGTTGTCACATATGGACCAGCGTGGAGGGGGAGGCACATATTCTGGCAGGAAAATTGAGCTCACACACACAACCTAGTACCGTAGTTTCTACTTTAAAATCTTTTCAAAATAGACTGCAATGGCAAAAAGGTGCTGGGACAGTTTTTCTTTTCAGTTAAATTTTTATAAAAAAGTAAAGTAAAAGTTATCTCAGGGCACAATATTTTACCCTTTATTTATAAAATAAAATAAAAAAAGTCCAAATTACAAATCTACCATAATTCAGAGTCAGATGGTAATCCAATTCCCTCCATCCATCACTGTGCGAGAGGCGGGGGACACCCTGGACAAGTCTCCAGTCCAGCAGGGACACATAGAGACAAACGAGACAAACAACCATTCACTCTCTCATTCACCAGTCAGCCTAACGTGCATGTTTTTTGTCTGTGGGAGGAAACTGGAGTACCCGGAGAAAACCCACGCATGCACAGAGAGAACACGCAAACTCCCCAGAAAGGCCTCCGAACCGGGAATTGAACCAGGGACATGCTTGCTGAGAGGCAGCAGCTCTACCAACTGCGCCACTGTGCTGCCCCTATTCCAATTACATGTACAGTCAATTAATTTCTATGATGTTTCAGTTGAGCGGCATGTTGGAGACTGTGGGAAGTAACAACTTCCTTTTAACCAGAAACAAACCTCCAACAGAACCAGTCAGGACTGGTGGTCATTTGCTTTGGCTAGCTGGAGTATAGAGACCAGGGATGAGACACAGACAAACGCAGACGGACTGGTTCAGATGTAGTTTTTACTGGAAGAGAAAAAAAGAAACTGAGTTAAAAGCAACAATAATTACACCGACAAACATTGAGTGTACCGTATTTTCTGGCCTATAAGTCGCAGTTTTTTAAAACTAATTTTCATGTCCTGCGACTTATGCGGCGAAGCAACATATTCATGGATTTTTCCCCATATTTTTAGACAAATTTTTTGGCTGAGATATGACCGTTTCCATTCATTCTGATGAAAAAATGGAGCAGTACCACTTTCGGCCGCTAGGGTCCACCGACCGTTCCCAGCTCATGTGTATGAAAAAAGCCTCCTCTGCTCAGACTCACTCTGTCGCAGCCCGGCCTCCTGAACTCTGGAAGTGGGTCTGAACTAGTGCTTGTTAGCAAAATAGCTTAAGAACCACACAACAGATTTTGATGAAACTTACAGAAAGTAATCACTGGATGGACATTTACAACCTGTTAGCTGTACGAGATGTTTGAGCTAAAATTCGATTTATTTATAATTTATTTTTGCAGCGCGCTCGACCGTTTGGAAGACGTCAAAGCGAAACTATTTAAATCCAGCAGATTTGACCATTACGTAAATTTATTAAGGAAAGGTTAAGCTCAGAAACACTTTTGCTATAATGTCAGCAAACAAATATATTTTTAAGTGTTTATCTTGCTAAATTTTAAAGAAAATGCAGCGGTCCCAACCGTGCGGGTGCACGTAGCGAAACTACTTTTTAAGTCCAGCTGATTTGATAATTACGTGCATTTATTAAGGAAAAGTTCAGCTAAGACACATCTTTGCTATAATTTTCAGCAAACAAATATTTGTTTTTACCGTGTTAATCTTGTTAAAGTCTTTCCGTGCGCGCTCTTGTGGCCGCCATATGCAGCGCATCATACGCGTCAGCTGTGACGCATAATAGATGTGACGTATACGGAGGTGCAACACGTTTATGGATTTTTCCAATTTATTGGACATATTTACAGAGCCCCCGAGGGGACATGGGGAAAAAAAAATCTTTGCGTGCGCACGCAAAAGGTTTTGCGTTCGCACGCAATATAGTGTTATCTCACAGATAACAGCACACACCCGTTGACGTTCATGCAGGAGTTTGTGACTTGGCGCTATATAAATAAACTGAATTAAATTGAAATTTGAAATCAGCCTTAAATATAAGGATGTCCAGTGTGTGCTGCAGTGGTAACAGTCATTTTATGTTGTATATTCCACGTTCACGCTCCGTGGATTCACCTGTCACTTCCCAGGGACGTAGCCAGAATTTTATGAGGGGCGGTTCGTTTAAAATAATGTAAACTCTATGAGACAGACACGTCCTGGTAGCTCACTGCGGTAGCTGCACCAAACCTTATCCAGACCTAGTGGGTTCGATTCCCACATGGTATAACTTTATTTTGATTTTTATTTTTTTAGATTATTTATTCATTCCAGATTTAAAAAACACAAGAAAACTATTTACAAAAAAACAATATATGAAATGAAAGGAAGCAGAAAAAGAAAATAATATTATTATATCAGATATAATAAGATTATTTTCTTCTTCTGCTTCCTTTCATTTCATGTATTGTTTTATTTCTTGTTGTTTTGTAAATAGTTTTCTTGTGTTTTTTTAATCTGGAATGAATAAATAATTAAAAAAATAAAAATAAAGTTATACCATGTGGGAATCGAACCCACTAGGTCTGGATAAGGTTTGGTGCAGCTACCGCAGTGAGCTACCAGGACGTGTCTGTCTCATAGGGTTTACAGTTATTTTAAACGAACCGCCCCTCATAAAATTCTGGCTACGTCCCTGGGAAGTGACAGGTGAATCCACGGAGCGTGAACGTGGAATATACAACATAAAATGACTGTTACCACTGCAGCACACACTGGACATCCTTATATTTAAGGCTGATTTCAAATTTCAATTTAATTCAGTTTATTTATATAGCGCCAAGTCACAAACTCCTGCATGAACGTCAACGGGTGTGTCCTGTTATCTGTGAGATAACACTATATTGCGTGCGAACGGAAAACCTTTTGCGTGCGCACGCAAAGAAAAAAAAATCCCCCGTGTCCCCTCGGGGGCTCCGTACTTATTGGACTAAAGCGACTTATGGGGCGGAGCGACTTAAAGGGCGGAAATTACGGTACAGTAAAAAAGCAGCAGAGTGAGGAGATGTAGTTAGTTTGTCCTCCAGCAACCTAACACGGGGATGGCTTAAGTAACCCAGACCTACCAAAACTATAGGATTGATCAAAAACAGAATCCTGGTCTTAGTGCCAGCTTCATTGACAGAAACTGGAAATTTGTTCCGCCAGAGGTGGTCCTGACATCAGAACACTGCTACTTTTAGAAGCTTTAGGAGCCACAAGTAAACCTGCAGTTTGAGAGTGAAGACATTACTTATTCATAACCTTTTCACTGAATCCCCCTTTAAAACAATCAGACTGCTGCTTTAAGGTTCAGATAAATATCTACTTTGACCTTACTGTTAGATTTATGAAGATGTGCAACATATTTATGAACTTCTGTCTTCATGTGTGTGGGTTCCAGTGTATTTTAATTTTACAGTATTTTATTTTATTCCACGTGAACTGTGAGGGGGCCTCTCCCCCCCACCGTCTCTGTTTCTGTGTGCCTGCCAGTAACTCTTTCCATATGATTTAGTCCTCCTGAAAATGATGTGAGATGAGTGAGTGGCATTTCAAAGCCCGACTGGCTGAGCGCCGATCCGCCGCTGGATTCCTGTGGGCTGGTCTCCACTGAGGCCACTCAAAAGACGGAAAATTCTCTTTGAGCTGGCGTCCTCCCACTGATCCTGGTTCTAATGACTTTACCAACAGCACCTATTTAATCAGGCTGCAACAGAAGCAGCACGGCATACTCTTTTTGCTACTTGATCGCCCAAAGCCCTGCTAAATGATTTGTCTGACTGACTCCCCTCAAGCTCTAAACTCTGACGCTGACTTACTTGTGCAGTTCTGTGATGTTGCAACTTTTCTTTGGATGTTTCGATCATTCAACAAGGGGGTCTCACGTTGAAGCGACTGCAAATGTTGAGAAAACTATAAAACTCAACACACAGTGTCAGACTTGCTGACAGTGTGACTCCAGTGCTCTGTCTGACATCACTGCTTCAATGTGGCTGCAGTCTTAAGGAAAGCTGAAGAGTTTCACCAAATGCTTCCCAAGTGGATCTAATGGAGTCAAGCTGTGCAATGAGTTAAAAAAGCATAAATCCTTTTTTAATTTATTTATTTGTTTTAAACAGTGGTTGCAGCTTTTTGTGTGTGCCAGATATAACTACCACATTTCTAATAGGAGAAAGCGCTTGCTGTGGGACTTAAATTGGTTGTGTTTTAAAAGTTTTAATCAGCTTGCAGTGTGAGGGGAATTGTGGGAGCAGAGCTTGCACAGTTAACACAATGTCAGAGCAGCCTTGCAGGCAAACTGAGGTTATCAGAGCTGCTTCTGGCATCAGGTCACCATCCCCTGGTTAGAGATGGTAAAAAAGCAAAGTTTCAAGTTAAAGATCAGAACTGTTGGAACTACAAGTCTAGCACTGTCTTTCATGTTAGAGGTTTATTGTAAAATCATCCTACGCTGACACGGTATGGAGTTAAAGCTGTTTTGGAGATGTGCCCCTTTTCCACCACTCCTACTCAGAACCAACTCTGCTCAGCTCGCTACGGTTTGAGCTCTTTTCCACAGTACCTTTTAGCTGATTCGAGTCTGATTCGCCCCCTTTTTTTTGTCCCTGCTTCTCTGGTGGGACCGCTGGAGCTGAGTCGGCACCTGAACGTGACGTCAGAACACGGTCGGTCACTGATTGGTCAGGGGGAGGAGTCACTGGATCTCAGAAACTTTTCACCGATCCGCCATATGCATTTACCGGTACTCGGAATTCAGAGCAGCGGCTGGATCTACTGTATTTTTAAGATTTTAAAATAATAATGACAACACCGTGTTTAATTCTGAAGTCCAGACGTTTTTTTTAAATGTTTGGTGACCGACGACAACATTCAGAGCGAGTGGAGTCACCGTGGAGGATCATACGAGCAGCCGACCTGTTGAAGCACGCGTGGCCAGGGTTCGGGCCCCGACCTCGTGTGCTCACAAAGGCCGGATTCCAAGCCCCGGCAGGCGGGAGGACCGGGACGGAGGGTGGAAAAGTTTTTTAAAAAACATTTAATTTGTAAAAAATACGTTTTTTTTTTTTAACCAGTGAAGAATAAAAATACATGAACGGTGCCGGCTTTATCATGAAATCCTGTTTTCACTTTGACTTTCTTAAATAATCTGTTAATTAAAGTGAACTCAGCTGAAAAATCATAAAAAGACAAAATTATTGGATCTCTCGGGAATATTTGCCTCAAACATGTTTAAAGAAGAGCTACGGCCTTTAGTTCAAATTTATGCTAACCCACGCAACAACACCACCAGCCTGATCAAGAAAGGTCATCAGAGACTCTACTTCCTCAGACGGCTGAGACGAGCTGGTCTGAGCAGCCCAGTTCTCACCTCGTTCTACAGGTGTGCAGTGGAGAGCGTCCTGTGCTCCAGCATCAACGTGTGGCATGGAGGCTGCACAGTTGAAGAGAGGAAAGCTCTACAGAGAGTGGTGAAGGCTGCACAGAAGTCTGTTGGAGTCAGTCTCCCCACCATCACAGACATTTACACCTCCAGATGCAGGAAAAGAGCCACCTGCATCATGAAAGACCTCACTCACCCAGCACACTCACTCTTTGCCCCACTCCCCTCAGGACGGAGGTTGAGGAGCATCAAGTGTAGAACCACTAGACTGAGGAACAGCTTCTACCCTGAGGCTGTTAGACTCATGAATAAATAAAAATAAAATAAAAAATAAACACTGCAAAATATCACATTGTGCTGATGCTGATCTGTTTTCTTGTTGCTGTGTTCATCTGTGACCATCTGCTCATACAAACTCATGTTCGTGCTGCTGTTTATTCCCACTATATTAAGCTTAGTGTATTACTAGTTGATGTTTTTCTTAGTTAATTCTAGTGTAGAACTAGAACTAGTGTAGTGTAGCATCAAGTGTAGAACCACTAGACTGAGGAACAGCTTCTACCCTGAGGCTGTTAGACTCATGAATAAATAAAAATAAAATAAAAATAAACACTGCAAAATATCACATCATGCTGATGCTGATCTGTTTTCTTGTTGCTGTGTTCATCTGTGTTCATCTGTGACCATCTGCTCATACAAACTCATGTTCGTGCTGCTGTTTATTCCCACTATATTAGGCTTAGTGTATTACTAGTTGATGTTTTTCTTAGTTAGTTCTCGATGTTATTACTGTTTTTCTCTTTCATTTGTTGTTGGATGTAACTGGGACCTCGTGTACATAATCTCGTTTTCATCTCATGTACCACATGCGGTGCAAATGACAATAAAGACTCTCTGACTCTGACTCTGATGTTATTACTGTTTTTCTCTTGCATTTGTTGTTGGATGTAACTGGGACCCCGTGTACATAATCTCGTTTTCATCACATGCACCACATGCGGTGCAAATGACAATAAAGACTCTCTGACTCTGACTCTGATGTTATTACTGTTTTTCTCTTGCATTTGTTGTTGGATGTAACTGGGACCCCGTGTACATAATCTCGTTTTCATCACATGCACCACATGCGGTGCAAATGACAATAAAGACTCTCTGACTCTCTCTGACTCTGACATGTACAAATCGCAAAACAAGAATTACACTTTAAATCAAAGCTACAATATAATCTGTATACAAGAAACAAAACCACACATCTAAATTGAACAATAAAAGTAGACACTGTGTGTGAAAATACATCAAATGATGAAGAAAAATGTAGAATTTTAAACATGTTTTTGTAGGATCTGGTTCATCAGATTTAATTCAGTTTATTTATATAGCGCCAAGTCACAACAGAAGTCATCTCAGGGCACTGAACAGAAACATCAAACATTCATATATGAAAATAATAATTTAACCATTATTTATTTGAGGAGCAGACTGCTTTGAGTTTCTCATCGCAGAACTCTTACTCTTAATGATGAACTAAAGTTCGTTAAAAGTTTATTAGCAGGATTTTGGATTCTGGACACGCCTCCAGAACTGGTCCTGAAGTGCGGTGGAAAAGGGGCATATGTGTAGAAGATGACTCCCAGCTACTGCCACACCAAATGTTGCTTAACATCTGTAAAATTGACTGAGTTAAAGTTATTTTATTGTTTACAGTATTCATTTTTTAACTACCATTTTATCTTCACTCGTTCTCAATTTGTACGCATCCTTTATGATTGTCTAGTGTTGTCGTTGTTGTCCACTGTTGTCATCACTCTTTGTTAAAATCAGGCCTCTCTTGTAAATGAGTCCCAGTGGCTCAATGGGATTAACTTGTATAAATAAAGGTTGAATGAATGAATATTGGTGAACTGTGGCAGCCATCTTGAATTGGAGTGTCTCTAATGTTACTTTCTGGTTATTTTGTTAAAATCTCCAGTTGTTCATGAGATATTTTGGTAAAGCTATGGACAAATGAACACACACACACACACACACACCATTATTTATTTATTATTTATTTACACACAAGCATGGGCAAAACCATAGGCAGGTATTATATTTCATCACTGATTTTCTCAGAGGATACGTTGTTAATTAGACAGATGTGGAACAAACAGCCGGCACAATTCACTTGTATATGTGAACAGAAGGCAGAGCTGGTCTCTGTAAAAACAAATACATTTTCAGCATTTTAATCTAATCTCTTTTGCATTTTAAATATAAAAACCGTCAAGTGGTGGTTAGACAGAGCCAGGCCAGCTGTTTGCATCTGTTTCCTGTGTTTACGCCAGCTGTTGTACATGCAGCTTCACTTCTCACTGCAACAAGTTGAGAAGTATCCAACTTTAAGGCTCAAGAATTGATTTAAATAGATTCATTGTTCCCTCATTCATGTTGCACGGTCACATCACAGAAATGTGGGCCGATTGCGTTTAAATGACATGTTGCCATTTGTGTGCAAGTGTCTTTTTTTTTCGTGCGTGTGCTCGTGTGTGTGTGTGCAGCTGAGTGTGTCAGCAGGGGTTTGCATGTGGCTCAGTGCAGCTGCACCGAGGTTGCATGTTGGAGAAGTGATTTCCTCTTCAGTACAAAAGAGACTCTGTCAGTCAGTGTTGTTTTATGCCTCTTTTCCACCGCTCGGCTCGGCTCGGGTTGGATCGGCTCAGGTCGGCTCAGTTCGGGTCGGGTCACATCTATGTTCTGTTTCCACAGCTTTTTTGTACCCCTTCTGTGGGCGGGGTCCAGAATCCTACTCGTCTTACCACATGGTGGCAGTAGTGTTCCTCAAGCTATTTACTACAGTACTAGCCACCACTAGAAGAAGAACACAATAAAGACTTTGTATCACAAATTATCAATTCTATCAAAAACCACATAGCTGATATTTTTCAAAAAAATCTAGTGTGATCACAACATATTCATACACGAAATGTATCCTGTTGGAGTTATTTGAAATAAAATTCAATGTTTTATAGACATAAATGTGTCAACCTACGTCCATTATTTTCTACTTTGTATTACATATTATCAATTCTATCAAAAACCACAAAGCTGATATTTTTCAAAAAAATCTAGTGTGATCACAACATATTCATACACGAAATGTATCCTGTTGGAGTTATTTGAAATAAAATTCAATGTTTTATAGACATAAATGTGTCAACCTACGTCCATTATTTTCTACTTTGTATTACATATTATCAATTCTATCAAAAACCACAAAGCTGATATTTTTCAAAAAAATCTAGTGTGATCACAACATATTTATACACGAAATGTATCCTGTTGGAGTTATTTGAAATAAAATTCGAATTTTTATAATTTATTTTCGTTGTGCAAACACAGGTTTTGGAAAAAGTCAAAGCGAAACTACTTTAAATGCAGCACATTTGACCATACGTGACAATATTAAAGCGTGGTTAAGCTCAGGAGCCCTCGTACTATTAAAGTCAGCTATGAAATATATTTTATATCTGTTCATTGAGCTACATTTAAAGACATAAAGCCGCCCGCGCGCCGCGTGTTACTCGTGGCGAAACTACTTTTTAAAATCGTGCAGTTTTGAGCAGTACGTGATTTTATTAAGGACACGTTCAGCTGAAGACCCATCTTTGCTATAAATTTAAAAAATAACAATTGTTTTTACCGTGTTATTCATGTAAAAGTCCTGCCGTGGTAGCTTCCCTCGCTTCCGTAAAAACAGCTCTCGTCTCCTCCTCCCTCCTTCCGGAGCGGGTGAGCTCGCTTCAGTACACCTCTGAAAGCAGCCCGATAATCTCAGGAAATCTCGCGCGGCTCCGCTCGGAATAGCCGGTGGGAAAGGATGAAAGGGGGTCTCTGCGACGCACATATGACGTAACATCCGACCCGAGCCGACCGGTGGAAAAGGGGCATTAGAAAGGGGGCCTCATCCCCCGGTGCCCTTTGTGCACTTATTTTTCTCTCTTTTTTGGTGGGTGTGTGCTCAGAAGAATTGCTGTAAGCTGATTTAAACATCCACTTGACCACAGCTGAACACGCCACCTAGGATGTACAGTCCATTAGTACTTGACATGCAGCTCTATTCACCCTCTGATGTCTACACTTTTCATCGTTCCTTTTCTTAAATTGAACTTTCAACTCAATGAAGTCACGGCCAGGACGAAAGGGGAACCTATTTTTAAGACGTGTGACTAATAATGTCATGTGAAATCTCGTGAGTTTGGACTTTTATTTGGTTTTTGTTCCTCGTTTAGTTGCCACAATTTCTTCACACCAAAGGGACAAACCCTCACAAAGTCTCATTGAAGACATTTTTAGTTTCTCCACAGCTCCGGCTCTGATTTGTTTCCCTTTCAATTTGGAAAAAAACTTCACGTTGAGGGAAAGTTAAAAGGCCCGGCCAGCCAGCGTGAATTACCGAGGCATTCGTGTACCTGCATTCCCTACATTCCCCGTGCGTATCGCCTGTTGGCCGGGGGCTTACATGGAGCCTGGATGCACGGAGGAGATGAAGCAGGATACCCACCTCTCAAGAACAAACATATATCTCAGATTAACAGTTATTTTTTTTATTTTTTTTGTAATTTACACTTTGTTTGTGTGAAGACCTTTTGCTTAAAACAGAACTAAACTGGACAGATCATCAGATAACTGCCTGACAAACCTCCTGATGGGTAAACATCTGGCTTCCAAAGGACCTTGAACCTCACATAACTGTTTCTCCCCTCTTTATCTTAGGCTGCTAATGGTTAACCTTCAAAGAAGCCTGTGATGTTAATTGTTTTTTTTTATTTTTGGGGCTTGGACCGAGTTATAGCTGCCGTAGATCATCGGCCACATCAGCAGTTAAACAGACGAAGGAGCAAATGGGCTCTAGGAGGCGGTTCTTGATTTATGAACTGGAAGCGGCGTTTCACCACCTTCCTGTTGTTTTTGTGGAGCGTCCATTTGGTTGTGCTGCGAAGAAGAGATTGGAAGTTATTTATCCCGGTGGAGCGGCTCAGAGGTCACACACACAGAAGACATAAGTTCACAGGGAGGAGATAGGAAGCTTTGGAGAGCGTTCGGGGCTGGAGAAGTTTAAGGAAGCAGCAAAAATCACACCCCACAGCTTCAAAATTGTGATTTAATGGGGTTTTACCTGCCCAGAATGTAAGATGCAACACAGCTTAGAGGGAAAGTTTGAACCATTAGAATGTCTTTGACCATTTGTTTGTTAATACTGCAAGTCTGTGCAGAAACAGACACAAGAGTCCATTGCTTTTGGTTGCATTTCAAGTCTTTTTGTTAAATTAATCCAATTTAAATAGGCCATTTGAGGCTCTACAAACGATAATGGTAAAAATTAGGGGTGCACCGATTGCAATGTTTTGGCCGATCACCGATTTCTACAAAGTCTGACCTGCCGATTCCGATTTTGGCCGAAACCGATTTAGTTTCATAATCAACACTGTTGGATGTTGTAAGGTCACAATGCGCCTTCAAATTTCAATCCTATTTTGTTGAAAAACAGACCCTTGAACAATATTCTAGAAATAATACAAACTTGTTTTAACTGGTCACAAGGTAGTGCTCTGAAATATAAATGAAGTTTAGACAATTGTTGTTAAAACTAAAGAAATCTGTAAAATCGGTTCCTCATGCAAGCATTGGCTGATTTCCGATTTCCCAAAATTAAGGAAATTGGGGCCGCACCCCTAGTAAAAATCATGAAAAAGCTTATTTTTTAAGGAAAATTCTGTTTCAGATCATGAAGCTACAATTTTCCCTTAAAAAAAAAATCCATGCTTTTTCTTTGTAAAGACGTATCAGAAGGAGTGGACAGAGAAGAAAACTCATCCAGTTTTGCTTCTTTGCTTGTGAGAAAAACACTCATCTCTGCTGTTTTCAACCTGTTGTTGGGTGTGATGGTAGTGTGTGTGCTTTGTACGCCTCTTCTCCTTCCAGCATCTTTGTGCATGCTTTGTTGCACCCTCCGGGTTTGGGTTACTTCACCAAAGAGCTGTGGTGATCAGATGTCTGCTCAGAGAAAAGGGGGGGGGGGCAGAGTTTTCTCACACTCTGCTCTGTCACTTTTCAGTTCGGCGAGACTTCACCTGGCTGTTGGGATTAGCACCTGGAATTATAAACAAACTAAAAGCACTGCCATGTGCAAAATCACACGACCTTTCACATCAGTGCGTGCAACACCACGTTCTGACAAAGTTGTGTGAAAAGTCAAATTAACCAGATGATTTGCACATTTCGCAAATCAATATTTTATTCACAATTTAAATTAGTCAACAAAAACGACAGGTCAGAGGACGGGAGCCGTTAAGAAAGGCTGAATCTCTCTGAAGTGAAGATGGACAGAGGTTTGGCAGTCTGCAACAAGTCTATTTATGAAAACAGGGTTTCAGAATCATGTTCCTCTATGGAAAATTGAGACAACTTTGAATATCTTTATCATCTTCAGTTCATAATATTATCAAACAATTTATAAAAAATCTGTAGAAATCTCTGAGCTCAAAGGACGAGGTTGAATATCAGTATTAGATGCTCGTCGTGACCTTTGGGCCCTCGGGCATTTAAAACAGGCCTGATTCTGTTATGAACTGCACTGCATGAGCTCTGCAAAACTTTTCCACAAACTATTGTCTGTAAACATCATCTGCTGTATCATCCCCAAATGCCTGTTAAAGCTCTATCATGCAAAGAAAAAGCCACATGTGAACATGAAACGCTGCTGTCTTCTCAGGTCTGTTTCTGTGATCGGGCAAATCAAAAATTGAAATTCTTTGCAGAAACCACAGACTCCTCGTCCTCCATAGTAAAGAGGAGAGGCACCATCAAGCCTGTTATCATTGCACTGTTTAAAAACCTGCCTCTCTCAGTGTATAGGGGTGCATTAGTGCCTGTGGCGCGGCCAGCATACACATCATGGAAAATAAACGTGTACACAGGTTTTATAATAATACATGCACCCATCCAGATGGCATCTTTTCAGGTAAGGCTTTGAACAGCAAGGCTTTGTACCGGTAGTGGGAGCCCAGGTGCTGAACTGGTCTGCCTGCAGTCCAGATCTCATACCAGTTGACATTTGATGCAACGTGAAACGAAAAGTCAGAAGACTCAGGGCTGTTGAACAGCTTGGATCTGACAAAAACCCCAGCAGCTGGTCTAGTTCATAAATATATACAGACAAAAACAATGCTTCAGAGTGGTAAACGTGTCTCTGTTCCAACTTTTTTAAGATGCACTGTTGCCATAAAATGTACAATTACCATATTTTTTCTAACAGTTTTGATTCATTAGTTCCAGTTTGGATAACATATTGGTTCATGAGATTTGCAAGTCATTGCATCCTTTCAATTTCCATGTTGACGCAGCGTACAGACTTTAAGACTTCGAGTTGCACATGGAGAAACTACAGAGCCGACTCGACGTTACTCAAAGCAGTTCTTGGTTTCCTGAAGCGTGACGGAAGTCCCTGCCGCTCGCTGACGGCAACATCCTGTGTCCTCTCATTGTGTTTGAGTGCCACGGAAACAGAGGAATCCAAACACCAGTGCTGACAGCAACATCCATTTTTATAAAGCTGGTTCGACGTGACTGAATCGCACTTACATTTAGCATCAGTGATCTCATTTATGCTGGTCGTCTGATTTGACGGGCTCCACCTCATGTACTCGTAGTTTCCTGTATGTCACTGAGTCAGACATACAATAAATCCAACAAAAGGCCAAAATTTGGTTCTGTATTTACCTTTCTGTACTTGTCTGTTAAATACATTTTTCTGTTGATCTTGATTTATTTCCTCTTTTTCTGATTTTGTTGGATTTGAAGCATCATTTTTATCTAGGCAAGTCTAATATCCCTGAGCTCTCATTCAAAATCTACATATTGGATGTTTATTTTTTATTTATAAAAAAAAAATTGGCCTCCTTTTGCCTTTTCTTTCAAGAATGGATCATAATTCTGTCTTTTCCCCCACTTTTTTCATTCAGAACAGAAGTCAAGATCAGTACCTTACATTGGCTTGGCTGTTTTAATACTTATTATTTTGGCTGTTCTGTTAAGCTGTGTTGCTTTTTAGTTTATAGCAATGCTTTGTAAAAAAAAAAACCTAAAAAAAACATATCAATGAAAAAAAAAATGAAGAGGCAGCAGTTAATTTGTTACAACAAAAGGTTTAGAATCCTAAAAATCTTATTTTTATTTTTCCAATAGATCAGAGTGTTGCAACTGGATTAATTCAAAGCTTAACTTTGAAACTTTGCACCTGTTGCTACGCTCAGCGAGTGTGGCGGGCCTGTGAATAATGTAGATTTAATGTAGATTTTCAATATGTGAGTCAAATATGTTATAAACAAATGCAGAAAACTCTTTGTCTTGTTTTTGATGCATTTGATCTTGATTATTTGCGTACCTTCCTCGTTCCTGGACTCCACCCATGATGAGCAGACTCTGTCTGGGCCTCCACGTCAGAACTGGCTCTGTCCAGCACCAGGAGCTTTTAGCCTCCCACTCCTTTCCCAGCTGCCTGATAACTCAGTCTAGTCTGTGTCAAAGTTAGAAACACACACACACGTGCATTTCCAAAGGCAGCACACCTTGTTGTGTGCACTTTGTGCAGAATAAGGGCAAAGCACAAAACCTTTGTTTTGTTTTTGACGCAACTTTCCCAATTTTGTGTTGATTTACAGGTCACAGTAATCCATCCATTCATTATCTTTACCCGCTTCTTGTTTTTGGGTCGCGAGGGTCGCTGGTGCCCGTGTCCAGCAATCACTGTGCGAGAGGTGGGGGACACCTGGGACAGGTCGCAAGTCCATCACAGGGCCAGTCACAGTAATCATAATGAAGTAAATCTATCTTAAACATATTTTCAGCAGTGAGGATTTCTGAGGTCGTGCAGGAAACTTCTTGCCACTCTTCTCCGTTTGTATCTTTTGGGGCTTCCAGCTCCAGGTGTCGGTCGTAAAACTCACCTCAGTGCTGATCGTTAGTCAGTTTGGATTAGGTGTCTGTCCTGCAGAAACGAATGTCTGAAGTGGCCGTCGACTCAGACATGGGGGTCTGTCTGTGACTTAAAGGAGAAATGAAAAGTGTTTTTAAGCTAATAGTAGTCTAATGAAAAGCATAAAATAAGCTTGTTGAGAAATTTTCACAAGTCAAAAATTTCATCCTAACTCAAATTTAGCATTTGCAAAGTGAAAAAAATCACATCCGGTGTTTTTGACACCCCTCCCCCCGCCTGCTCTCGCTCCCAGGTATGACGTAGGTCGGGCCACGGTTGTCCCTCATACAGTATTGTGTAGCTTCATTTATATTGTAAACAAAAAACATTTCATCACATCAAACTGACAATTAAGTTACATTTGGTCATAATTACCTCAACACCTTTTTTACATTGCTGATTTGCTGACAAATATTTTTTTAGGCGTTTCTGTAGTTACATTTTAATGAAAGTCAGCTCGCGATGAAAAGCGGGTCTGTTTTCTGTGTGTGCGCTCGGTGTTATTTACGTGCTAATATAAGCTGCTTTGTAATCATTTATTAACAAAAATTAAACTGGGACACACTCTTTAAAAAAAGTCAGCCAACAAATATATTTTTTTAGGTCTTTATCCTGCTCAAATTAAAATACATGCAGGTCTGTTCGCTGCTACTGCATGTCTGGTGCTGCACGTGCACGTTTTGTTTCATCAGACGTAGCTAGCGAAACAAATTTTTAAATCCAGCTCATTTCACAGTTACGTTCATTTATTAAAGAAAAGTTCAGCTCAGACACATATTTGCTATAATTTTTATTCTTACCATTCCACGTTGCCAACTCTGTCATTGGACTCGTCAGAATTCTGAGATCCAGCTGTCGGTTCAGGTTCAAACTGATATGGTTGTAAATCCATTACCCACACTAGGTGTTCCTGTGTTTCTTCAAATTCAAAAAAGTCTTCTACTTCCATTTTAAATGACACACAGGAGGACAGTAATGTTGGGTTTGTAGCCTCAGTTTCTATTTAGAAAGTAGCGCGGAGGACAAAGATGCGTCATTTCCTTCCTGACCTCCAGACTTCGGAATTTAGCAGGAAAAACGTAAAAAACAATTTCTTTAAGCTACTGACTTGAAAAAAGCGTACAAAGTATGTTTATGTGTGTTGTTTACTAAATGAAATTCTTGTTATATCGATTTTTTGAGATTTGATTTGATTTCTCCTTTAAAGTGGGGCTAAACTCCCTGTGGATCTGTAACCCCGCCCCAAGACGAAATTCAAAAAATGCAACAAAGTGGGAGTGTCAACAAAGGAGGGGGAGGCGGGTGGGGATTGAGCGAGGAGGTGTGGCCAAGACGAGAGACCGTTATTGTTTCTGAATGTTAAAATTACATTAGTAATAAACAACAAGCAACAACAAAGAATACTGTAATTATGTACTCACCCCTCCGAAACAAAAGGCGTAAAAATAATAATAAAATAATACAAGATATGCCACAACCAGGGTTTGAACCTGGGTCTGTCAGATCCCAATCCCACACTTACACCACTGCCCTATCATGGCATCTATGCATTGCTCGTCCATCGCAATATAAGAAAACAAATACAACCAAATATTTTCGATGACGTGAAAAGTATTCCTAAAATAAATAAGTTAAAATATACAAATAACTAGTGCCATTCCAAAAACTATAATATGCGGTGTTGCAGTACTTTTGCGGCGTGCACTGTACCACTTCCATATAAGGTATGAACTGCAGCGAGGACCTTCCATCTCTGCAGGGGATTGGCTTTGCTTGAACCACTTTTGTGACGTCAGAGTGTACAAGACACGTCAGAGTGAACAGTCCTTGACCAATAAGAAAATTAAGGTGCAATTCCTCTGTTCAACCCATAGGGTTACCGTAAACATGTTTTTAGACCAAATATTGCCGATTTAAACTAATACGCACAAATATATGAAAATTAACACAGACATAGTGCTATACAACATTCTGGACACATTCTAGGGAGTTTATCAGCTAAAAAAAAGTTAATTTTGAGTTTAGCCCCTCTTTAAAGTGCTCCACTGAATCCTCTGTCTTCCCATGCCTCCTAAAACTCTGCGAGATGCTTAAACTGCTCAATCTTTGAGACTGCCTTTTTTCAGTGGCTCAAATATTTCTATTTTAAAAATTATCTACCTTCACCTGTATGGCTTGTGCCATAATTTGGCTTTACAGGACCATCTTTTGATTCAAACAATTAATGTTTAGTAGAGCTCTCATGACTTTTATAAGAAAGAATGAATGTAGTGAGAGGGCACAGCTCATAAAAATACATTTCTTAATGCAGTCACTGAGCAGAATAAGCTGCAACTCTTGGGGATGTTCCATCATTGTCTTTTTTTTTTAATGCATTCTAAATTAAGTTTTGGGCACAAAAAATAATAAACTAATGAATCAAATACTGATTTGACCAAAACATCAAAGGTTTAGTCTCGACCTAAAGCACTCAACTTTAAAAAGTCTGGATAACTACCCCAGAGCATTTCCGGTCTGAACTGCGGCTTCCTTTTGTTTGTCTGATCAGTCATGCATACTCAAGTAGAACTGTGGGGCAAACAGGCACGGAGCAAGGTCTCCTTTGGTAGTAATTTGATTCTGATTTTCTAAGAAACGTGCAGACCAGATGCACACAGAGATACTCATCCATTAAGTTAAGACAAAGGAACAAAAGGAATATATATTCCCTTCCTGTTCTACATCAGACTTCATGAGTTCAGATGTGAAACTTCTTGTTAGAGGTCAAAAAAACTGTATTTTAGTGATGATGGGTAAAAAAAAAATTGCACAAAGAAGTCATTATGAGCCATCTGTTAGAGCCTCAGGTGATGCAAACAAGCACAATGGAGGCAGAGAGGGGGTTTCCTCTTGGACAAGGTTTGGAGAAGTCAAGCCAAGTAACCCAATTGAGCTAATTTCATTTCACTTTCTCCCACACCGATTCTATCTTTTACTTCCTGTGTTTATAAGAAGCCAAAAGAGGTCGGTTTCTGTGGGAGAGAAGCAGCACATCAAAGTCTGGGACCCTTTGGGCCACTTTAGGAGAAAAATACGAGAGAAATGCTAAAAATGTTAGCGCTTGTTGTGTTGCCAGGCGGCCCACATCCTCCCCTCCTGAACGGGCTTTCTCGTTTGACCTGAGACTGGCTCTACAAAGGATCCAGTGTTGAGCTTTGTACTGAGCTGACGCTGTGCCTTACCCATTCTTTGACATCTGAACTGTATTATTTTGTCTCTTATGGGTTAGCTGCTTACAATAGCAGGTGGGTAGTGTCATTTTATACCCTCTTAGTGCGGAGCACAGTGCAGGAGACAAGATGAACTGGTTTTAAAGTGGTGATTCCCAAATGATCAGGCCAAGACAAACAGTTTCCAAACGCAATAATAATACAGTAATGACAGCCATGAAAGAGTGAAGGTCTACTTTTATTTTTGAATTAACGTCATGAAATAAGAGGTTGCGTTATTAGAACGTGCATATGAACAGCCTGTTTTAGATTGTTACACAATGAGAAATGGCAGAATTATAAATTGTAGTTCAACCTTGTAAAAAAGTGTTTGTAAAAGCTGTTTTTGTATTTTCTATGGGAGATAAGTTGTAGCAGCCATTTGGAATTGGATTGACTCCGAATGTGAATCATTGGTAGAAGAACATCCACTGATTACTTTCCAAGAGTTTTATTAAAATGTGATATTGAGATATTTTGCTAACAGACATGTAAACACATGCACACAGCAAAAACATCATTGCTCACAATTTCTCTTCTAGTAGCAACCAATAAAAAAGGATTTTGCATTTTAATAATGTACAGTAGATGTTTTTTATGCCCAAAATTTTCAGAGTTGAAAGGCATATCATTTTATCAGTTTGGTCCTTCTGAATCATGTTATGTATTTATTTTCATCATTCTGTACAGTATTTTGATTTGAAGAAAATGGCATTTTTATGACTGGCAACAATTGTTGCCAGTAGTCACACAGCTTGTCACTAGGTCAACTGTCACCTGTTCATAACAGAGAACTAATAATAATATAGTAATAATAAAATAATAATGTAGTCAGAATAAATAACAAAAAGTTGGAGCATCAGGTTCCTCCTGTATAAAATTCCAAACAACAAACAATTTGAACAGTTTTTTTTATTCTTAATTTATTCGTCTGTAGACTCAAATTTTGTAACTTT
>JBBPBX010066576.1:6799-19630 GCA_038048925.1 Garcialebias charrua | reverse complement strand
TCTGTGATGGTGGGGAGACTGACTCCAACAGACTTCTGTGCAGCCTTCACCACTCTCTGCAGAGCTTTCCTCTCTTCAACTGTGCAGCCTCCATGCCACACGTTGATGCTGGAGCACAGGATGCTCTCCACTGCACACCTGTAGAAGGAGGTGAGGACTGGGCTGCTCAGACCAGCTCGTCTCAGCCGTCTGAGGAAGTAGAGTCTCTGATGACCTTTCTTGATCAGGCTGGTGGTGTTGTTGCTCCAGCTGAGGTTATCATTCATGTGTACACCCAAGTATTTGTAGCTGGAGACCACTTCCACTGCAGACCCACCTATTTTCAGTGGGGCATGGTTGTGTTTGTTCCTTCTGAAGTCCACAATCATCTCCTTTGTCTTCTTCACATTCATGTGAAGATTGTTCTCTTTGCACCAGCTCTCCAGGTGTTCCACCTCCTGTCTGTAGCTGGACTCATCATTGTTTGTAATGCATCCCACCACCGCTGTATCATCTGCAAACTTAACAATATGACAGCCTGGAAGTGTGGCTGTACAATCATATGTGAGCAGAGTGAACAGAAGGGGGCTCAGCACACATCCCTGAGGAGAGCCAGTGCTAAGGGTTATGGTGGAGGAGGAGAAGTTGTGGATCTTCACGGACTGTGGTCTGTCTGTTAAGAAGTCTAGTACCCAGTTACAAATAGAGGGGCTTAGTCCAAGTGTAGATAGTTTGTCTATCAGAGTTTGGGGGATCATGGTGTTGAAGGCAGATGTGAAGTCCACAAAGAGCAGACGCACGTATGAGTCTTTCTGATCCAGGTGGGTGAGAGCAGTGTGGACCACGGAAGAAATGGCGTCCTCTGTTGATCGGTTCTCACGGTATGCGTATTGATGAGGGTCCTCATTGATGTTGACGGTTGCCTTGATGTGGGACATGACCAGTTTCTCAAAACATTTAGCGACTATCGGGGTGAGGGCCACCGGTCTATAGTCATTCAGACCAGTCACTGTGGAGCTCTTTGGGACTGGGATGATGGTCGCGGTCTTCAGGCAGGTGGGAACTAACTCCAGTGCAAGTGAGGTGGTGAAGATGTCAGCCAGCACCTCACAGAGCTGGTCCGCACATTCCTTCAGAACTTTCCCTGGGATGTTGTCTGGTCCGGTTGCTTTATGAGGATTAATCTTTCTGAGACTGCCTCTCACTTCTGCTGCGGACACCCTGAGATGCTCTTCATCTGGTGATGAGGTGAGTCTGGTGCTAGCAGGTCTGTTTGGATCATCAAAACGTGCATAAAACTTATTGAGGGCATCAGGCAGAGATGGGTCCCTGGGGCATTGTTTGTTTTTGCCTTTGTAATCTGTTATGCATTTAATACCCTTCCACATGCTCCGTGGGTCTTGTGAGGTGAACTGTCCCTCGATCCTCTGTGCATACGTGGCCTTGGCCTTCTTAATGCCATCCTTCAGTTCATTCCTGCTTTTCCTCAGCTCCACTTTATCTCCTGACTTGAATGCAGTGTCTCTGGCTGCTAACAAGGCGTGAACTTCTCTATTTAACCAGGGTTTCCGGTTTGGGTAGGATTTCACATATTTTTTTATGGATACATTCTCAGAGCATGTACTGATGTAACCCAGGACTGAGGAAGCATACAGTTCCATGTCCACTGAACTTCCATCAGTAGCTGCTTCCCTGAAAACAGACCAGTTTGTCCTCTCAAAACAGTCTCTCAACAAGGGGGAACTATCTTGAGGCCAGATTGTTATTTGTCTTTGTTCCGGCTTGGACCGCCTGAGTGGAGGGAGTTCTCTTGGCGCCAGGATCAGAGACTCGTGGTCTGAAGCTCCGAGCGCTGGGCGTGTCTTCGCCGTGTATGCCCCCTTTACATTTGTAAAGACTTGGTCGAGTGTTTTATCTCCTCTCGTAGCTGCGAAGACGTTCTTATTGAAGGCTGGGAGGGACATCTGAAGATCAACGTGATTGACGTCCCCGCAAACAATGAAAAGCCCCTCAGGATATTTACACTGCAGCGAGGTGAGTAAGTCATGAATCTCTCCCTGGGCGTCATTAGCATTAGCATCAGGGGCTATGTAAATAACGCTGATTAGAATTACAGAATAGTCACGTGGCATGTAGTGCGGGCGACACCTAACTGTGATCAACTCCACGGCAGCTGAACAAGCTCTTTTTATCACAGCACAGTTCGTGCACCAATCTTTGTGTACGTAAATACAAACACCGCCACCTCGCGTTTTCCCCGTAGTCTCGATGCACCGGTCTGTTCTGAAAAATAGCCTTTCGTCCAGCTCGTAAACAGAGTCAGGAGTGTCTTCAGAAATCCACGTTTCCGTAAGACAAAGCACAGAACATCTTCTCATCTCCTCCGACGTGGTTACCCTCAAACGAAGTAGATCCATCTTGTTGTCGAGCGAGCGCACGTTAGACAGAAAAAGAGCCGGCATCGGGGGTTTACCGGTTTTAGCGTCTGCCCGCATTCTCGTCATAATTCCTGCACGACAACCTCTCTTCTTTTCACGAGAGCATCGCTTTCTTTTCTTTCCCCTGGATCGCATCTGTTTCCAGAAGGACGTTCTTAGCAGCTCCAATCTTCCGAGCTCTGATTTGAGTTCGTTGCTGATTTCAGCTGTGCCCTGTGGTAAATCCGCTCCGATTCTTAACAGTTCAGTTCGGCTGTAATTCACCCGCAAAAAACGCGCAGAGTCAGGTACAAAAACACTATTAAAATTACTAAAAACTAGAGATGATCCGGGAACTCGTGAAGCTGCGGCTGCACTGAGCGCGGCCATCTTGGCAAGCTTTAAGTTGGAGTCAAGCTGTACTCCAAGATTTCTGACCACCGGGTTGAAGTGGGGGAGGGGAAAACCAAGAATGGGACTGGGAAGGATGTTGCTGGTGTCACCAGGTGCACTAAATAAAATGCATTCAGTTTTATCTGTGTTTAGGTGGAGGAAGTTTTGAGAGAGCCAGTGCTTAATGTCATTTAAGCAGTTGACAAGAGTGTTTGAACTGGGTGAGGGGTTGGGAGTGACTGGCAGATAGATTTGTAAATCGTCTGCATACATGTGAAAAGACAGGTTATGACGTGCAATGATTGATCCTAATGGCAGCATGTAAAGAGAGAAGAGGACTGGCCCTAGAATAGATCCCTGTGGTACGCCAGAGGTCAGAGGGGTTGATGAAGAGGAGGACAGATCGCCTATCATGACAGAAAAAGTTCTCCCAGACAGGTAAGATTTGAACCACTCAAGCACAGCTCCCTGGAGGCCAACCTGCTGAGACAAGCGGTTGATTAGTACCTGATGGTCGACGGTGTCAAAAGCTGCTGAGAGGTCTAACATCACCAGCAGAGCAGGGTTTTTTGCATCCAGGGACAGAAGAATGTCATTCTGTACTTTGAGCAGTGCAGATTCAGTACTGTGACGAGCTCGAAAACCTGACTGAAATTTTTCAAACAGGTTGTTGAGTTCTAGAAAAGATTGAAGTTGAATAAAAACAATCTTTTCTAGGACCTTTGATAGAAATGACAGATGGGAAACTGGTCTGAAATTAGAGAGAGCTGTAGGATCTAGGCCTGGTTTTTTGAGAAGAGGCCTGACCACAGCATGTTTGAAAGCAGATGGCACAAAACCTGAAGATAGACAGCTGTTAATAAATGACAAAACACAAGGACCAATTACATCAAAGGACTGTTTGAACATTTTAGAGGGAATGATGTCCAGAGAACAGTTAGTTGGTTTCATCTGCTGAACCACCTTGGTGAGGTGAGGCAGTGAAACCAGGTCAAATTGGTCAAAAACAGCTGTGGTTATTGCAGAGGCACATGACTGGATGGTGTTGGATGAACTGACAATGTTCTGCCTGATAGAGTCTATTTTGTTGACAAAATAGCTCTGAAAGTCATCGCAGGTAGACTGTGTGGCAGTTTTCAGAACATTGACAGATGGGTTGATGACAGACTGGAGTGTGCTGAAAAGCGTCCTCGGCCGGTTGGAGCTGGTGGAGATTAAATTGGAGAGGTACTGTGACTTGGCCTGTTTCACAGCATTATGATACTCACAGAGACAGTCTCTCAGTATTCCTTGAGATACATGAAGCCGGTCGCGCTTCCATATTCGCTCTGCTTTTCTGCAACGTTGTCGAAGAGCTCGCGTCGTTTCGTTGAGCCATGGTGAAGGTTTGTTCTTTGAAGATGCCTGTTTGAGAGGAGCGATGGAGTCCAAGATCGTCGTGCAGGTGTGATGGAAGGAGCTGATGAAGTCCTCAGGATGTAGAGATGGGTCCAGGCTGACAGCAGAGCAAAATTCAGTGCTCTTAAAGGCATCAGTGAACTGACTTGGAGTTAATGGGGTGATAGAGCGACAGAAACGTGCTGGGAGAATAGCTTTCGGTGCAGGAGAGGTGAAAAATTCAAATAATATGGGAAAATGGTCTGAAATACAGGTGTCCAGGATCTCCACATCAGGTATTTGAAGGCCGTGGGAGATAATTAAATCGAGTGTATGACCCTGACTGTGTGTGGCCCCCGAGACCGACTGTGACAGGTTGAAAGAGTCCAGGAGGTCCTGAAACTCACATCCAAGCTGATTACTTGGGCAGCAGGTGTGCACGTTGAAGTCTCCACAGAAAAGCCAAGAGTCAAACTTTGGCATTAGGTCAGCCAGTAGTTCTGAAAACTCACTGAGAAAGTTTTTGTTGTATTGAGGAGACCGATAAAAGAGGCCACACAGAATAGGTTTTGCAGATTCCAGCACAAAAATCATGCTTTCAAAACTGTTGTAATTTTTCTGAGGCAACATGCGGCACTTGAACGCCTCCTCATTGAACACAGCAGCGAGCCCTCCTCCTCTTCCAGATCCACGCGGAGCGCTCAGGTGGGCGTAGCCATTTGGGAGAAGCTCAGAGAAGCAGCTGTTGTCTCCAGCTTTCTGCCAGGTTTCCGTAATCAAAAACAGATCCAGACGATGTGTAAAAAGATGTACATTCTGGTCCTCAAAAGAGTGTCCCTTGTCCGTGAGGTGGAGGTGAACAGCTGAGTTTTGTCCAGAGGAGGAGGCTCTCCTGTGTTGGGACATTCTTCTGTGGATGGGCTGTTTAGTTTCTCCAATGTATAGGTCTGGACAGTCCTCGCTGCACTGGACTGCATAAACTACACCACTCTGTTTGTGTGTTGGTGTTTTGTCCTTAGGGTGCACCAGCCTCTGTCTGAGAGTCCTGCTGGGTTTGAAATGTACTGGGATGTTGTGTTTGTTGAAAATCCTTCTGAAATTCTCTGATAGTCCAGCAACATAAGGGATGACAATGTTTTTTCGTCTGTTCTCCTTTTTCTGTTCCTTATTGTGTTTTGAAAATTTCCTCGCTGACTTGACAAAAGCCCAGTTAGGATATCCACATGTTTGGAGAGATTTTTCAATGTGTTTCTGTTCCTTTTCCTTCCCTTCTGTCTTCGTGGGGATGTGATCGGCCCGATGCTGTAAAGTTCTGATGACAGAAAGTTTGTGTTCCAGTGGATGGTGAGAGTCTAACAGAAGATACTGGTCTGTGTGGGTTGGTTTTCTGTAAACTTCAATGTTGAGACTGTCCTCTCCCTCCATGTGCACCAAACAGTCCAAAAAAGGAAGCTTATTGTCGTTAGCATCCTCTCTGGTGAACTAGATGTTGTTCTCAACCGAGTTAATGTGTCTGGTGAACGCTTCCACCTCCCTGGCTTGGATTTTGACCCAGGTACACTCACAGAAATATTTAACCCCAATTTTTAAGATTTATGTAATTTTATTAAATGACAAAATTGCGTGTACTTTTATTAGATAATTTTAAGGCAAACCTATGAAATAAACCTTACATGATGCATATTCATTCATGTAATAAGGCCTATTTATTTTAAATGCATAACCCTCAGGTTTATGTATTCAGAATTAATAACATATAATTACTCTAAATGAATAATCTTGAGGGTATTTATTTCAAATACATAAAGAATATTATTTTAATTTGCATAATAATCAGGTTTATTATTCAATATAAATAGCATATATTTATTTTAATTACATGTCATTTATGCATATGTAATGAACTAAATTAATCAAAATGCATAACATTTATGCAATTCCTTTCCATTCATACCAACAATCTTAATGAAGCAATCAGTTGTTGTTCTTTCAACATCTTTATTAAACTTCAAATCATATTAAATACACAAAATTATAATATCAAAATTAAAGTTTCACTTGTGCATATTCACAAGACCATAGGTCCCATTTTGGCCATACTTTTCCTAAAATATTACAAGTAAAAAAAATAAAGACTTCACCTTAGTGGATTTTGTAGAAACTTAAGCACCTTTTAGAACAAATCTTTGTAACACTTAACTCCACTGAATCTGGAAACAATTCAAGAAAAAAAATCTGGTTTGAGCTGAGGTAATACAATATGTCCCGCTAAAACATTTTAGAAACCAACCATCTATGAACTCACATAAGAACTCACCTACACAGCCACATTCACACATCACTTCCTGTTAAGTGCTTCAACATCAAAAGAAAAAAAAAGAACATTAAACAGGTATTTTCCTGACACACCCTTCAAAAACTATAAGGGATTTAAACAGTCTGTATGATGGAGAAACTGACAAAAAATCAGGTAGCTGTGTATGTGCATTATTGCCAGCCAAATCACTGGGGCAATTTGAGTTTCAGTGTCTGTACTTTTGGTGACAGCTTGGCTGAGTCCAGGTTCATCAGGATTTTCTGGTACACCTCGAATGTACGGGTCAGGCTTTTCGGATAGCTCAAGTTGAGTGCATAGATCAGTCCATAAAGCATCACGCACGCATGGCTGACACTCTGTAGGTTATGGAGGACTTCCACACCTTCCAGCACAACTCCAACATCAGCAAAGCGTCCATTACCTGGACCATCAGGACCACGACCCTCTGCTCGGACAGTGTAGATGCCCATGGTCTTCTCCGCAATGTCTGCCTCAGCCTCTCTGGATTCAATGTCCTGGAATATAAAGAGAACAGAATGATTGGTTATGTGATCCTAACCTTGACCACTAAAATCTAAGCAGCTCATCCTTAGGCCAAGTGAATGTTCATTTGAAGAAATTTCTTTAAAGCACTGCATATGTGTTATGTAGCATGTATGTATGTAGCATGTAGTATGTATGTATTATGTATGTGTGTAGTATGTATGTAATATGTATGTATGCGTGTAGTATGTATGTAATATGTATGTATGCGTGTAGTATATATGTAATATGTATGTATGCGTGTAGTATATATGTAATATGTATGTATGCGTGTAGTATATATGTAATATGTATGTATGCGTGTAGTATATATGTAATATGTATGTATGCGTGTAGTATATATGTAATATGTATGTATGCATGTAGTATATATGTATGTATGTAGTATATATGCAATATGTATGTATGTAGTATATATGTAATATGTATGTAGTATATATGTAATATGTATGTATGTGTGTAGTATATATGTAATATGTATGTATGCGTGTAGTATATATGTAATATGTATGTATGCGTGTAGTATATATGTAATATGTATGTATGCGTGTAGTATATATGTAATATGTATGTATGCGTGTAGTATATATGTAATATGTATGTAGTATATATGTATGTATGTATGTAGTATATATGTATGTATGTATGTATGTATGTAGTATATATGTATGTATGTATGTATGTAGTATATATGTAATATGTATGTATGTAGTATATATGTATGTATGTATGTATGTAGTATGAATGTATTCTGTATGTATGTAGTATGAATGCATGTATGTAGTATATATGTAATATGTATGTATGTAGTATATATGTAATATGTATGTATGTAGTATATATGTAATATGTATGTATGTAGTATATATGTAATATGTATGCCTGTATGTATGTAGCATGCACAACACCAACATCAGCAAAGCGTCCATTACCTGGACCATCAGGACCACGACCCTCTGCTCGGACAGTGTAGATGCCCATGGTCTTCTCCGCAATGTCTGCCTCAGCCTCTCTGGATTCAAGGTCCTGGAATATAAAGAGAACAGAATGATTGGCTATGTGATCCTAACCTTGACCACTAAAATCTAATCTAAAATCTAAGACTTCCTCACCCTCTCCCTGCGAGATTGTTCTTCCTAGAAAACAAAACCGAGCTGTGATGGTCCACACAGACAAATGGTTTTATGGCATAACTTCACAAACAGGAATTCTTACCCGAATGATGTCCTCCTTCTCTGTCTCCTGAACCTGGTAGAGAATCTTTGACAGCTCCTGATCCGACTCCATTTTCCCTATGATACGTTCATTGTATGCTTCACTCTGAGTGCTCGCCAGCATGGTACAATACTGAACTATGTGTGTGTGTGTGAAAAGACACAAACAATTTCAAAATAAAAACAATATGGCAGAACGTTGCGGCAAACTTTCATCCAGCCAGACTTGACTTACTCATGCGACGGTGTTGACGGAGGATTTTAATGAAATCGAATGTGTTGACGCCCAACAACAGCTGATTCTCACATTCTCTGTCATCACTGGCAGTCTGTAAAACAGGAGAAAAAGGGTGTCCAAAAGATCTGTGTGTGTGTGGGCACAAGTCAACTATCAACAAATGTCGACAGACAAACCTTGAGGATTTCTAAGACTTCATCAGCTTTCTTTTGAGAGACAATGGCATCGTCATAGAATAATAAGAATAAGAATGAATTTAATTTATAACGCACTTTTCATTAACAAAAATCTCAAAGTGTTAGAAACGACTGAACTGACGCTGGAGCCAAAAGGCATCGATGTCTCGAGGATGTAAATCTTTTTTCTTCACAGTCATCACATCACCTGTTCCACCAAACTACATAAACAGGAATTAATTAACAATAAAAAAAATTCTGAATAAAAAGGCTGAAGTACTGACTAATGACAAGAACACTACACTTACATTGGCTGTGTAGTGGTCACACATGCTTCCTCTCCTTCACCGTCTTCATCTGAGTGTTCTTCTCGTACTTCTCCAAACTGGTCTTCATCTCCTTCCTGCAAACCAGAAAAATGATTACTTTTATAATTTATTTGGAGCACAAACATCTGTATGTTCCAAAGCTTTTGGGGACAAAATTTGCAATACCTTTTATCACTGAAATTCAAAGTCAGGTGAATCTTATTTTCGACGAGGGTCAGTTCGTTGTGCAGAAAGCTGTTAGAACAAAAAGGAATTTAACATCATGAAAAAAAAAACTTTACCTTAAAAAAAAAATCTTATCTGACTTTATAGCACAAGGGTTCCAAGAACTTAATAATAATAATAATTTGTCACATTTGTCATCTGTGTATGTTTCCCATACTTGACAGACGAAATTGGTCTTCTGCCTTTAACCCAACCACCACCAGGTGGTGCAGCGAGCAGCGTAGTCGCGCTCGGGGAGCTGGAGAATTAGATGTGCACTCATAGACACCCCAAGGTGTGTAGTGGCCGGGGCGCGAACCCGCGTCCTTCACGTTCCTTAATAAATTCACGCAATGGTCAAATCTTCTGGATTTAAATTGTTTCACTTTGACGTCTTCCAAATCATCGCGTGCACTGTGTGCTCAGCATATTAAAGATGTTACTTTAAATAAAAATCTGTGATTTTGTTGTCCTGTGACATGTTCAAATCTGTTCTGCCATCTTTGTTTTGATTTTTGTGAAAACAAAGTCAAAAGATGCTTCTTGTTTGTTATTTTAAACGTTTTATTTAAAATAAACTGGAGTGCACAGAATAACTTTAAAATATGTTGTTTTACATTAAATGCAGACTAGGTTTCATCATCTATTCTGTGTAAATGTTCTGCTTGTTTTTATCACAAAGTGACTGTAATTACTCTTCGTGGCCGCTATAGAGGCGCTGTTGACGCCCGCTAGCTTAGCCTTTAGCTTAACCGTTAGCTTGCGAGTAGCATCTAACAAAATCGGATTAAAAGCAACTTACGCAAAGAGTTTTAGCCTGTATGTGATACTCACTAGAACCGCGTTCTTTTAAGAGACATACTCAATGTTATTAAACCTGTTGAGACAGGTTCTGTGATTTTTAAACGTTAAAGAAAAATCTCCGTTTGTCTTGTGGTTATGTGTTATGCACTGCGCAAATAAATTATAAATAAATCGAATTTTAGCTCAAAATTCGAATACAGCTCATAGTTTGTAAATGACCACGAAGTAATTACGTTCAAGTTTAAAGAAATTCGGCCGTGTGGTTTATGACCTACAGTATATTGCTAACAGACACTGAGCTAACAGTGAAGTGGCTAGTTCATAGCTCTGGTTCATAGGCCCTGAGCAGGAGGCTGGACTGCGACAGACAGTCCGACCAGAGAAGGCTGCCGTCGGACACATGAGCTGCGACTCACTCGTGTATCTCCTAGCTGCTAAGAAGCAACTGGGGGAAAGAAACCCAGCGTACCCCCACCTTTCTTTTACCTGCGAATCTTTACTTCCACGGCACGCGATTGTCTCGAACGAAAATTTAAAATTATATTGTAGCTAGCCGCTAGCTAAGACTTATATTAGTTGGCTAGCTCTACCGTTAGCTAACACGAGCTGAGTCAATATCCAAATCGCCTGTTATAAAACATTTTGATACCAACCAACTTCATGCATTATGATTAAAAAAACATACTTACTGGTATCTGTTAAGAAGATATTTCCCAAGAGAAGCAAGCAAACGCGCTCAAAAATGAGGCTCTGCGCATGTGCGATGTGTGTGTGTTCTGAGCATGCGCGTTGTGTGAGGTTCTGCGCATGCGCATGACAATTTCACCCATTTAAATTCACATAACTTCTATGTAAACCAGTCACACAAATTTATATAATATAATCTTGATTGTTTTATATCTTTTTATATCTTTGATTATTTAAACAATGTTAGTAAGTAATACTAATTACATTCAATAAAGTAGATAATTTATTAAATGATGTATATAATCTTTCATTTTAATGCATAAATATAAAAAAATGAGTTTTTAAATAAAATCAAGTAGATTTAAATGTATAAAACTTACTTATGCCATGAATCATTTCTGTGAGTGTATCATCCACATATCGGAACCAATGGCTTGGCGCTGTTCCTTCATAGGAGTTTAGGGCTCTCTGTTCCACTTCCTCCATGTAGTGGTTGGCAACAATGGGTGACACTGGAGATCCCATGGCACAGCCGTGCTTCTGTCTGTAAAAACTGTCATTGAACTTGAAATAGGTGATGGAGAGGCAGAGATCCAGCAGGGTGCAGATGTGGTCTGGGGAGAAGTTGGTCCTTTTGTCCAAATCCTTGTCTTGTAGAAGTCGTTTTTTGACGGTTTCTACTGCTTCAGAAATGGGTATGCACGTGAAAAGAGAAGTCACATCATACGATACAAGAGTTTCTCCTGGGGTCAGCTTCAAATGTTGAACTTTGTTGGCAAAGTCAATGGAGTTCTTTATGTGATGAGGTGTGTTTCCAACCAGAGGAGCTGAAATACCAGCCAGATGTTTAGCAACATTGTATGTAACTGAGTTCATGCTGCTGACGATGGGTCTGAGAGGTGTATCTTATGTGTATGTGGGGGTGTTAGTTTCCAATTTACATATGTTGGTGTGTGTCAATGGCTTATCCTGTTATAACTTCTCCCTCTCACTGTCTCCTCACTGAATTGATAAAGCTCCTCGGATGAGAAGCGAAACGTCTTGTTGCTACAAATAAAGTCCAGTTGTTCTGTATTGAACGCCTTTTTTGATTCTCCTACTCTGCTCCTGCTTCATGGAATATCTTACAAAAAGACTTAAAGCTCTCGTCCTTGACCGAATGGTTTTAAGGATCTGTTGGAATCCTGGCAAAAACCAATGCAGATATGTTCCTGTTTCTGATTTTCTACATCTGCCTTATAATGTTTTGATACTTTGACATTTTGTTTGAATTTGTTAAATAAATAAAAAATCTGTATTTCTCTCTTATGTTTGTCTATTGCTGATTGTTTAAGGAAATTTCTACTGTTATTGTTGTCATCATTCTTTAGTTTGTAGCAGGTCGCTCTTGTAAATGAGTCCTCGGGGCTGAATGAGATTAACCTGATGAAATAAAGGTTGAATGAATGAATGAATCCTTGTGATGGTCCAGCAACCTTTCCGGAGTGTACCCTGCCTCAGTCATTGACAACTAGAGATAGGCTCCAGCCCCACAATCCTGAACAGGATTAAATGAATAGTCTGGTCATTTCTGAAGTGATGTTTTGTCAAACAGTTGTCAATAGTTAGTACATTTGCAGCCGTGACATCAGTCATACAGCACAGAGCATGGAGAAAAGAGTAGGCCATGGCGGCTGGCCATTAGAGGATGCAAGGGCGCTGCCCCACCACTCATCACTCACCACTCACCACATTACCTTGAATAAGACATAAAAAATAAAAATGAAATGATAAAATAAAAATATTTTGAAATATATTTATATTTTTGTTGTTGTTGTGTAAGATAAATATTTTATAGTTGATGATGAGAAAAGTTGTTTCATTCAACAACATTGTCTGATTGGTGATGTACATCCGTCCTGGGGCACAAAAATCTTTGTCCATAGACTTTTGTTAAAAGCTGTACATCCACAGTTATCTCCTCTTCAAGACAAGAGAAAGGACCATTCTGGGGCGCACCTCTCCTGCGCCCAGAGCTGAATGCAGCTTGAATTACATATCACTACCTTCCTGCAGTGGGCCTCATCACAATTAATCAGCAGTCTAAACACAGAGGGGGGGAGACGGTACTCTTGTCTTTTTCCAGGACCTAGTTTAGCAACAAGGCTCGGCTA
>JBBPBX010066575.1:0-15424 GCA_038048925.1 Garcialebias charrua | reverse complement strand
CTGATTAAAAAGTAAGGAAAAGAGGGACACACTGAACGAGATGGTTTGAGTGATTCAGTTGAGTGCTTGGATATGCCTGGGGTTTAAGAGCTTTAAGAAATACAGCCAAAATGAATCTGGCGGTGTAGCACAGAGGGAAGGCTCCCATCCAAAAGTCTATTATTTCCCAGTAGTCATGTTAAGAAACACATTTCCATAAGAGATAAGAAAAAAAGTGAAAAATATAAACTTTCATATACCATTAGAGCCTACTGACTATAAAAATTGGATTATGTGTGCATCTAAAGCACTTTGAACGGTTTATTTAATTTTATTGCCAGATGGATTATTTAAATACTGTGCTTTTTACTCAGTTTCCTTCCTGGTGTATATACTATATGCAGTTTTACTAAACAATATAATCTGCAACAACAGTTCAAGTCAAGTCATCTTTATTTCTAGAGCACAGTTAAAACAGATAAACTGTTATCAAGGTGCTTCACAACAACATCAAAGAGATAAAACAGTAACACACACTAATGATGATGATAATGATGATGATGATACATTTTATTTCAGACAGACATTTCACCAACAAAACATAATACTGAAGACTTTCATGTTTCCAAGTATAGATACAATCTTAATATCAAATAAACATATCAAATTTGTATATGCTAATATTCATATTTTTTCTATTCCTTTCCTCTAATGGTGACTGTGAGTCTGAAAAGGAGTATGATGAAGTTTAACTTATATTATCATACCCCTTATCCATTCAGTATCATATAATAAATAGTCTTCCTGTTTCCCTTCCAGAAAAAAAGAAGTAATATTAATTTTAATAATAATAATAAATAAATAAAATAAATAACAGTATTTTCTGGACTAGATGAAAGTATCTACATATACATACTCACGTAGATATACATACACATCTACCTGCATAAATACATAGATAACATTTCCTTATTTACACATCCACATACAGTATTTACACACATATACACAGATCAGCACCCAATTGTCCAAATCATCCTCACTTCTATCATTACCATCCAATTTCTCACCCTTGATCATCCTTATACTTTTGAATAACCATTTGTAGTCTTTTCTTAAAATGGTAATGGTAAAACTATGCTGCTACCCCTGCTAATGGCAAAACTATGAAATTAACAGCAGTAAAAATGTATTAAAAATGTATAAGAACAGCATAAAAATGAAAACACAGAACAAAATACACTAAGTCAGCTCACACAGTATGAAACGCAAGAGAGGACAGATGGGTTTTTAGCAGGGATTTGAACAGGTGAAGGGAGGAGGCCTGTCTAATGTTGGGGGGCAGGTTGTTCCAGAGTTTGGGGCCGAAGACTGAAAACGCCCGATCTCCTCGGAGCTTTAGTTGTGTTTTTGGAACCGCCAAAAGCATCTGATTGGATGATCTCAGGGCCCGAGAGGGAACATATGGTTCCAGCAGCTCAGAGAGGTAGAGGGGAGCGAGGTCAATTAGGCCTTTATAGGTCAACAGCAGAAATTTAAAGTCGATTCTAGTTCGCACAGGGAGCCGGTGAAGGGAGGACAGAACTGGTGTAATGTGCTCAAACCTATTTGTACCAGTTAAAAGCTGAGCTGCAATAATAAATAATAAACAAATAATAACCCCAAATTTACACTACATGCGTTCCGGCTCCGCCCCGCTCCGGTCCGACCTCCGCAGCAAATACGCACCCATTATAATCAATGAGAGCGTTTACACTGGCTCCGCACGGCGGCGGCGAGCGGACGGCAGTCCGTCAAAATTAGAAACCGATCCTATTTCTGCCGGACGCCGGAGCTGTGCCGGAGTCAACTTTTGAAGATTACGTCGCACCAACAGGAAAAGGAACGAGCACAACATCCGTATTTACAAAATAAAATCACCACGGGCGGACTAATCCTAGCTCTATACGGATTTATTTGTACAAAAATGCTGTCAAACTATCATTTATGACTACGCCTACAAACGCAATACAATAAATAAATAAATAAATAAAGTATTTTATTCTGAAATGTAATAGATCACTTCCTGTCGCTCAAACCATGTCCTGTCGCTCATATCTCAATGCAAAAAACAATCAAACAGCGAGGCAGTCTCTACTGTTGTTCTCCTTCTTCCACCGAATGAATTGTTTTGTTCTGACTTCCTTATTTATCACTTGATTTATCGCGCGATCTCGCAATTCCCGCGCATGCGTCTCGGAGCGGCGCATCCAGGCGGACCTGAGCGGAGCGGAGGTAGTGTAAACTGGACTTGAAACGCTCAGCTGCGACCTGCGGAGCGGAGCGGAGCCGGAACGCATGTAGTGTAAATTGGGGGTTATACAGGTAGTCCCCGACTTACGAGCGAGTTCCGTACATAACGGGCCGTTCGTAAGTCGAAAATTCGTAAGTAGGATCACATACAAAAAAAAAGTTTAAAAAATATTTAAAAAAATTAATAGATGTACAGTACTGTACAGTTACCAAGCACTTAGCCTATCCTAACACAGTTTTTAACCTGCCGGACACCACTGGAAACAAGTAATAATAATAATAATAATAATGTCTTTGTCTGTCATCTGTGTATGTTTCCCATACACAGACAAAATTCGTCTCTGCATTTAACCCAACCACCACCAGGTGGTGCAGTGAGCAGCCAGAAAGCGCCCGGGGAGCTGGAGAATTAGGTGTGCACTCATAGACACCCCAAGGTGTGTAGTGGCCGGGGCGCGAACCCGCGTAAGGGCTCCTAATTGATGATAGATATAATATCCTCTACTTGAACCCATCAGTTACTCTTACCACCTAATTCCCACTGTCTCACTGTCTTGTATAGCATGCCACTACCCTTACAAACGTCTCTGCCAAACCTGAGATTCCTATACAGTACTACAGTTCCTCCCTTGGGACCCTATCATGTGTGTTCTCTTTCTCTGGTGGCAGTGTCCAATGATCTTAAAAGGTTCAACAGTGCAGATGGCAGGCAGAGTGCACATCATGAAGGTACATAAAGCAAAGCATTGCCATGTGTTGTAAGCATATGTCCAATATAAACTTGCCACAACAACCACACTAAGACTTGAATAGAATAGTTGTGGAAATGAATGAGAAAGACAATAAGCCCAAGAAGGTTGCTGAAATGGAAAGAAAATGGAAAATCTCCTGAGCAGAACACAGGCGACCAAAACATCTGTGCTTACCCTGAGCCTGAACCAACATGCCGGCTAATCTGCTTAACTCCAGTCAAGAGATTGCAGCTTTAAAAGGTGGCAGATGATCTGAGGACAAACATCCCACAATCAGAGCAAGTCCATCGGATGATGATGAATGAAACGTGCTCGCCTTTTAATCGTCTGTTTAAAACGGACACCGCTCGGGAATGCAAACACCGCCAAAAAAGGTCACATTGGGAGAAAAGTTCCCGAGAGCGTCTCTATATCACGGCTGACATAAAATACACATTTTCAAAGTCAAAGCGCCACGTTTAGTCATCTCTGAAATGATGACAGCTTTTGACAGCGCGTGAGGAAATTTGATTGACACTCAGCAGAACTCTACATAACAGGGGGGGAAAAAAAACATTTTTGACTCTATAAGTGGCGATGAATAGACAAACTGGTGACAATAATGGAAAGAACGAGCGTCTTGTTAGAACTGAGTGATTAAAATGAAAATATTTAGTCATGCTCATCACATCCGTTGCTGTTTAATCAGCCAATTATTGATGGTGATTGTGTTTCAAACTGCGATGCATTCCATTTCCTGCCATGTTGTTCAGTCAAACACAATTTTAATTGTAACATTGTCAGCGTTGATCTTTTTTTATATTTTATAGGTTTCATGTGTTGATGGGAAATTTCCGACTGATTTGATAATTAAAGCTGACATCATAACTTGTCTCATATTTTTAAAGCATTATCTCTAGTCTGCAGAATTACAATAAGGAGAGTGAGTAATCATCTCCATGTGGCCCTTGACATCAATCTCTGAAAGGATTAGCTCAGGTTAATAGAAATTCAAAGCAGACATGTGTATAGATAACACGTCGTCCCGTTATGTACCACAGCAGGTGCTTAATCCATGATAAACTGCGACCCGTTTGTCTTTCGATTGACTCGTCATGACTCTAGATGCACAGCAGCGTTATGACAATTTCATGCAAGACAATGAGGAAAGTTCAGAGGTGTGATTGTATTTATTTTTTAAATCTTCAGTTATACAGGTAGTCTCGTTTAGTCATGAGGCCTCATTTTCAAGAGAGACCAGTTTTAGACAGACAACAAAGTACAGACAACAATATTAAAAGCAATAAAATAAAATAAAATACAGGTAGTCCCCGACTTACGAACGAGTTCCGTTCATATGGGACGTAGCAAGTCGAATTTCATCGTAAGTCGGAAAATACGTCCAAACTGCACCTAATACGTACAATTCTGTATTTTGCCAAGCACTTAGCCTATCCTAACACAGTACCCTACATAATTATCAAAAAACACATACATTTGGAGCCATAATGAAGTGAAAATATAGAGTTAATAACCTACTGAGCTGGTGAAGCCTTCCTCCGCTTGCTAGCATGTTAGCTCATTGCTCAGCTGTAGCCTCTCTGCCTCGTAAATAGGGTTGTGCATCTCTCTGTGTCTGGAGATTCGATTCCGATTTTTGGTGTCACGATTCAATTCAAAATCGATTTTTGGATTCAGAAATTATTTTTGATTCAGAAACAATTTTTCTATTAAAATTGTCATAAACTTAGTTTCAGTTTTGTAACTGACAAGCTGAAAAGAATAAACATCAATGTAAACAAATAGAACATTTATTTAAAACAATAATTTTAGGTTCCTTATTGTATCAAATTTTTTGCATTGTTTGATATTTATACCAAAAATAGGAACAAATAATACAGGAATGCATTAAATTCTGTAACTTACAATAACCAGTATTAGGTTAGCTTTTTGCTCTGTTACTTATAGAAGATTATTGTTTGAACTTGTTTTGTTTTTGAAAAAAGGGACAGGTAAAATAAGATTTCTTCTTCTTTCTGCCACCTTTCATTTTATGTATTCTTTCATATACTATGAGATATGGTTTTATTTTATTTATCTTTTGGGTTTTAATGTAAAATGGAGAAAATTTGATTTTGGGGCTTTTAGAATCGATTCAATTCGAATCTAGATTCTTTAAAAAATCGATTTTTTTCCCCTGCACCCCTACTCGTAAACCTCCGGTCCAAACAAAGGTCTCCTGTACTTTTCCACGTGCTGTCCAGAGTTTTACAGTAAGGTCTGTTAGCATGTTAGTCCCTCCTAACCTCCTCTGCCTCCGGTCTGCCTGTAAACAATGAGGTCTCCTGTAATTTTCAGCTGTAATCCTCCGCCCGTGGCCGCTACGGTACACTCTCCCCCCTCCCTCCTGTAAATTTCCACCTCCGCTGAGTTTCGGTACCGTATTTTTTGGTGTAAAGGCGCATAAACCATGTAACTCAAAACAATGCTTTTCAATGGGAGGGTGTTTGTAACCGCGAAAAGTCATAAGTTGAGGACTACCTGAGTGTTATAAAACACTGTTACGGTTAGCAACATGGTCCTATTAGAGTGGCTCAATTAAATTCAAAACTACTTTATTTAGCAAGTTAAATTCTGTTAGCATGCAGCATGTCTGTTAGCAGTGTGGTTCTTTTAATAGCGTGGTCCTATTAGCAGAGTGGTTCTGTTAGCAATGAGGTTCTCTTAGCAGCATGGTCGTAGTATGGCCCTGTTAGCGGTTCTGTTAGCAGCAAGCTTTTCTTTTTAGCATGGTCCTGTTAGCAGAGTAGTTCTGTTAGCAGTGTTTCTCTTAGCAGCATGGTCTTGCTAGCAACGTGGCTCTGTTAGCAATGAGGTTCTCTTAGCAGCATGGTCCTATTAGTAGTATGGCCCTGTTAGCAGTGTGGTTCTGTTAGCAGCAAGCTTTTCTTTTTAGCATGGTCCTGTTAGCAGAGTAGTTCTGTTAGCAGTGTTTCTCTTAGCAGCATGGTCTTGCTAGCAACGTGGCTCTGTTAGCAATGAGATTCTCTTAGCAGCATGGTCCTATTAGCAGAGTGATTCTGTTAGCAGCAAGCTCTTATGGCCTGTTTGCAGCCTGGTCTTGTTAGCAGCATGGTTTTGTTTGCATCATGGTAACCTACTGCCAGAACTGTGGCTCAACAGTGTGGTAGGCTACTGCTAGCAGTGTTGTTCTGCTAGCAGCATGGTTCCGTTAGCAGCATGATGATAGCAATGACCACGTCAATGGACGATGACTACCTTCAATAGCCGGGTCCAGCAGACACAAAACGTTCAAAGTTCCCCGCCAAACTGAACTGTTCCGTAGAGTTTGGTCCATGAAGGCAGATGGAGGATCGTGGAGATGGCCGCTATGACTGACAAGAGCTTGAAAGTCGGGTTTTGGTGGAATGAAACAAGCTGCAGATGGACCGCGTATGTCTCAGCAAATTCCCATTGGCCCAGAGTGCCTCAGAGAGCGGTGGATCGTATCGAATCATTTTGTTGGACTTGTGCACCATGCCACACTCAATGGCCCATCTCCCTTCTTACTTGTGCCCAAGAGTTGAGCATGAGCAAAGAAAACTGATCACTACCAACAAAAACAAGTATTCCATCTAGACATGTTTCTGTTTTCAAACTGTTGCATTGGTGTTTCAGCTGCCAAGTCTTGAGCTCATGATGTTTCCCAGGGAAAAAAAAAACTGTGCTGTCAACCAAAGATTTTATTTACCGAAGTGATAAATAACCTATCAAGCTTCAACCTTTTGTAGTGTCCTTGTCCATCACTCACAGCCTGTATAAGCTCCGACTTGTGAAAATGTGTTTAAAGTATACTGCACTTGGATCAATAACCAAAGAAGACAAAGTATTAGCATTAAACCCTCCAACCTACGGCCAAGCACAGAGAGGGCTGACGGTTTGAGCTTGTGTTGGAGCCCCAGTACCTAGAAACCGTGCATTACTGATCTAAAAAAGCTAAGTCTGGTCCTCTGGACATTCAAAAAACAAAACAAAACAAAGCAAAAAAATTGTAGAAACGTTTCGTCTTTCGTCCGAAAGACTTCCTCAGTCTGAGGTGCTGTGTTCGTGCTGTGTGCGTGCATTACTGAGTTTACCATCAAAACTCCTTTGCTTAGCAAAACACTGTAGAGTCAGATGTGAGGTATATCTCCTTCACCTTCCACGGACCAAATTAAGGACCATGGGAGACCGGGCATTCTGTGTGGCTGCCCCCCACCTATGGAACTCCCTCCCTGACTACCTGAGAGCTCCACAGTCACTGGTTGACTATAAACAAGGCTTAAAGACCTTTCTTTTTAAACAAGCCTACTCCTCATGAGTTTATCTTTGATCTTAGTTGATATTATCATTGTTTTTAATTGATTTTATTATTTCTAAAAAAGCTAAATCTGGTCCTCTGGACATTCAAAAAATGAGGACCAGACTTAGCTTTTTTAGATTTTTCTACCTGGATTATTGAGCATGCATCAGAGTGATTTTATCATTGTTTTAAATTTATTTTATTATTGATTTTTGTTGTTTTATCATTGATTTTACTTGATTTTATCACTTGTTTTTATTTGATCGTTTATTTTAGTTTTACTTTGTAGCACCTTGAGATTTTTGTTAATGAAAAGTGCGTTACAAATTAAATTCATTATTTTTATTATTATTATATCACTTCAGCTGTTTGCTCTGAACAGCTGAACAAAATGAAATAAAAGTGTAAATATTAGTAATGTCCCAAGTGGATTACTGGGTTAAAATTCTGTTATGGGATTTTCAAAAAGCAGAAAATTATCTGCAAAACTTTATTTACTTCAGGTGATACAAAATTAGATAAAATTCTTCATATTTATGGTTTTCAAGATATTGCTGCTAAATGTGGTTGTGAACCTTTTTGTGTTTTTTTTTTACTAAACTTGAGCTTCTATAACTTTTGTTAAAAAAAAGTTTAATTTCCTGTGTTCAAGCTTGTATTCACTCTAAGACCTACCAAAGACCACCATTTTTATTTTATCCATCCATCATCGCTTCTTCCTTTCTGGGTCGCTGGGAGGGGGGGTGGGTGTGTCACTGGTGCCCATATCCAGCAGTCACTGTGTGAAAGATGGGGGACACCCTGGACAGGTCTATCACAGGGACACCTGGAGACAAACAACCATTCACTCTCTCACTCACACCTAGGGACAATTTAACAATTTTCAGTCAGGTCACATCTGGACCGTTTAATTTACATTTAGGGTTAGGGTTAGGGTTAGGGTTAGGGTAGGGTAGGGTATTTTATTATTTTTTTGTGCCAAGATGTTTCACCTTCCATCCAGAAGGGTTCAACAGTCTGAGGAAAAGCTACGCAAAACTGCTTCTTCCCCAACAGCTTACTCTAAAGTGAAGAAAAAAAAATTGTGTTTGTGCTAAGATGGTCACTGGGGCACGCCCTCTCCTCTGGTGCCCGCCCTCTCCCTCATCGACGGTTCAAAACACCAAAAGTCCATGCTCAATAATCCAGGTACAAGATCCAACAATTTTCAATCAGGTCATCTGAACAGTTTCTGTTTTTGTGCTGAGACGTTTCGCCCTCCATCCAGAAGGCTTCATCAGGACGAGGATCTGGATGGAGGGCGAAACGTCTCGGCACAACAACAACAACAAAAAAAAAGGAAACCGTCCAGATGACCTGACTGAAAATTGTTGGATCTTGTACCTGGATTATTGAGCATGGACTTTGGTGTAGGGACAATTTAGTTTCCAATCAGTCTAACATGCATGTTTTTGCTCTGTGCAAGGAAACCGGAGTACCCCGAGAATATATAACTGACGTATATCTTAGAGCTTTCAGCATACCATTTAGCGTTCTTTTAGTGCAGGGGTGCTCACACTTTTTCAGCATGCGAGCTACTTGTAAAACAACCAAGTCAAAATGATCTACCCACTACAAAAATGCAAAACACATAACTATCTTCAAATGTATTAAGGATTGTTTTTATGTACAATGTACGTTGATGTACCTTGCATAACTGAACAAGCCAATATTGCACAACACATATAATAAATAATTATTACAATTTTTGTAATTACCTGAGTTTACGTTGATGACTTGCACTGAATTGAATCAGCCAGGGATGCATAGTCCGGACAGTAGCTGCTGACAGCCAGCCTCAAGCACATTTCCAAATGTTCATCAGTCATGGACAATGGTGGAACGGTATTTGGACTTAATGATTTTCATGTAGGAAAAGTCTGACTCACATAAATAAGTGGAGCCGAATAGACTGCAGATGAGGCTAGCACACTTCGAAAATGACATAGCGGAAAAAAGTCCACCTCCCATTCCGTATGAAAGTGAAAAATGTTTGCCTTCTTGCTTGGTCCAGCTTTCTCGCTCATGTTTTAGCAAGGGCTTACAATCTGAGGTAATTCGCTGATTAGCTTGTAAGTTTTGCCGCGTTTAGCGTTGTTGTTCTTAGCAGGAGCGATGACGTCACCTAAAGCTCAAGATTCAGTTGTCATCTGATTGGTTGCCCTTAATGTCAATCAAGTGATGGGATGTTTGATAGGCTGACAATTTTTTAATGTCACGCTGCGATCTAGTCAAGTCAAGTCAATTTTCATTTCTATAGCACAGTTAAAACAGATAAACTGTTATCAAGGTGCTTCACACACACAACATAAAAGAGGTTCAAAAATTTACAGAACAGTATCACACATCAATAGTAACAATCATGATATTAACAGCAATAAAAGTATAATACTCTACTACACATTCCACGAACAAAATTAAGGACCATGGGAGACAGGGCATTCTGTGTGGCTGCCCCCCGCCTATGGAACTCCCTCCCTGACTACCTGAGAGCTCCACAGTCACTGGTTGACTTCAAAAACGGCTTAAAGACTTTTCTTTTTAAGCAAGCCTATTCTGCCTCCACATGATTTTATCTTTGATCTTGGTTGATATTATTATTGATTTTACTTGATTTTATCACTTGTTTTATTTATTACCATCCATCCATCCATCCATTTTCTTCCGCTTATCCGGGGTCGGGTCGCGGGGGTAGCAGCCTAAGTAGGGAGGCCCAGACTTCCCTCTCCCCAGCCACTTGGAGCAGCTCCTCTGGGGGAATCCCAAGGCGTTCCCAGGCCAGCCGAGAAACATAGTCCCTCCAGCGTGTCCTGGGTCTTCCTCTGGGTCTCCTCCCGGTGGGACATGCCTGGAACACCTCACCAGGGAGGCGTCCAGGAGGCATCCTAACCAGATATTTATTTATTTTTTAATTTATTTTTTAAGCAGGCCTATTCTGCCTCCACATGATTCTGTCTTTAATCTTAGTTGATATTATTATTACTTGATTTTATCACTTGTTTTATTTGTTGTAGCACTTTGAGATTTTTATTAATGAAAAGTGCGGTATAAATTGAATTCATTATTATTATTATTATTATTATTATTATTATTATTATTATTATTATTATTATTATTATTATTAATAAATAAGTGATCTACCAGTAGAAACTCCGCGATCGACCAGTAGATTGCGATCGACGTAATGAGCACCCCGGTTTTAGTGTATATTTTATATCCTGTATATACTGTTTCTTTTTATACTTTATATTTTTGCTATTTTAGGGTATAATGTGTACACAATTTCATTCCATCTCATGTACCACATGTGATGCGAACAACACTAGAGAAACTTGAACTTGAAAACCCACGTACCGTATTTTCTGGTGTATAGGTCGCACTTATGTATAGGTCGCAGTGTCTAATATTTATCAATAAACTGGAAAAATCCGTAAATAGGTCGCACCGGTGTATAGGTCGCACCGGTGTATAGGTCGCACCTACATTTGTTAGCTGCCATTTTTGTAAGACTGTGTCTCACTTTAATTTTTGTCAATAAATTATTACAAATCAGCTTATTTCAAAATGTAAATACCACCAACATCATTAAAATTAAACTACAGACTCCTAAAAAAATGTTTGTTGGCTGCCTTTTTTGTAAAACTGTGTCTCACTTTGATATTTGTTAATAAATTATTACAAATCAGCTTATTTCAAAATGTAAATACCACCAACATCATTAAAATTAAACTACAGACTCCTAAAAAAATGTTTGTTGGCTGCCTTTTTTGTAAGACTGTGTCTCACTTTAATTTTTGTTAATAAATGACAAATCAGTTGCAGCTGAAGGTGATCTGCTCAGAGTTGCAGCTGCTGTGGAAACCAGTGCAGGATAGCTGCAGCAATTTTATTATATTTTACTAGATTTTATCACTTGTTTTATTTTATTTATTTTTTAAGCAAGCCTAATCTGCATCCACATGATTTTATCTTTGATCTTAGTCGATATTATTATTGATTTTATTTGATTTTATCACTTGTTTCATTTTGATCTTTGCTTTGTTACACTTTGTAGCACTTTGAGATTTTTATTAATGAAAAGTGCATTATAAATGGAATTCATTATTATTATTATTATTATCTGGAGGTGGAGCTGACTGTGAGCTGAAATATGCAGCATCTGGAGGTGCAGCTGATTGAAATGCACTTTGACAGTTACAGCTACACCCAAATAAATCTGTAAATAAAGCAGAATACTGGTACAGGCCTCTTTAGCGATCATAGCGGCCGAAACTGGTACTGCACCATTTTATGCAACAGCCCAGCCAACATGCATAGTTGGGCCCCACATGGGGTTATTGTGGGCTAGTTGGGTAATGAGTGGGCATGGGATTTATCTGGGCTAACTGCATGAGACCCATATGGTTATCCCATAAAGGAACCCATTTTGTGAGCCCTGTTGGGCTAAATATATGGGTCCTATACAGGATTAATGTGGGCTAACTGGCAATGGGACAGAAATGGGCAATTTTATATGGGACCCATGTGGTTTTAGTATAATGGGCCCAGCATGGGAAGCCCATGTGGGCAGACTGTATTTATCCCAAGTGGTATCAATGTGGGCTCACCTTACATGGGTTCAACCTGGGCATGGATATATAGGGCCCATTACATTTTTATGTGGGCTAACTGGGAATGGGACATAAATGGGCATTATTATATGGGACCCATGTGGTTTTAGTATAATGGGCCCAGCATGGGAAGCCCATGTGGGCTAACTGTATTTATCCCAAGTGGTATCAATGTGGGCTCACCTTACATGGGTTCAACCTGGGCATGGATATATAGGGCCCACTACATTTTTATGTGGGCTAACTGGGATTGGGACAGAAATGGGCAATATTATAAGGGACCCATGTGGTTTTGGTATAATGGGCCCAGCATGGGAAGCCCATGTGGGCTAACTGTATTTATCCCAAGTGGTATAAATGTGGGATCACCTTACATGGGTTCAACCTGGGCATGGTTATATAGGGCCCAATACATTTTTATGTGGGCTAACTGGGAATGGGACAGAAATGGGCATCATTATATGGGACCCATGTGGTTTTGGTATAATGGGCCCAGCATTGGAAGCCCATGTGGGCTAACTGTATTTATCCCAAGTGGTATAAATGTGAGATCACCTTACATGGGTTCAACCTGGGCATGGATATATAGGGCCCACTACATTTTTATGTGGGCTAACTGGGAATGGGACAGAAATGGGCAATATTATATGGGACCCATGTGGTTTCGGTATAATGGGCCCAGCATGGGAAGCCCATGTGGGCTAACTGTATTTATCCCAAGTGGTATAAGAGTGGGCCGACCTTACATGGGTTGAACCTGGGCATAGATATATAGGCCCCAGTTTAATTTTATTTGGGCTAACTGGGAATGGGACAGATATATGCATCAGTATATGGGACCCATGTGATTTTAGTATAATGTGCTCAGCATGGGAAGCCCATGTGGGCTAACTGTATTCATCCCAAGTGGTATAAATGTGGGATCACCTTACATGGGTTCAACCTGGGCATGGATATATAAGGCCCAGTACATTTTTATGTGGGCTAACTGGGAATGGGACAGAAATGGTCATCATTATATGGGACCCATGTGGTTTTAGTATAATGGTCACAGTATGGGAAGCCCATGTGTGCTAACTATATTGACCCCAAGTGGGATAAGTGTCGTATAACCTTACATGGGTTCAGCCTTGGCATGGATATACAGGCCCCAGTTCATTTTTATGTGGGCTAACTTGGAATGGGACAGAAATGGACATCATTATATGGGACCCATGTGGTTTTGGTATAATGGGCCCGGCATGGGAAGCCCATGTGGGCTAACTGTATTTACCCCAAGTGGGCTAAATGTGGGATGATCTTACATGGCTTCAACCTGGGCATATATAATATAGGCCCCAGCTCATTTTTTTATGTGGGCTAACTGGGAATGGGACAGACATGTGCATCAGTATATAGGACCCATGTGATTTTAGTATAATGTGCCCAGCATGGGAAGCCCATGTGGGCTAACTGTATTTATCCCAAGTGGTATAAATGTGGGATCAACAGATACAGATTTAAACTGTACATTGAATTTACATTTATAAATTCAATGTATATTTTTATAAATTCAATGTATATTTTAAATCTGTATCTGTTGATCAAAACCAACAAGAATTAAAGCCGCAAGCGGCGTTGAGGCCCGAAGCAGCTTAGCGCCGCTCGGACCTTATTGAGGCGACCGCGCGAGCTCCAGCTCGTCCGCTCGGTCGCCATTTCGAAGTCTCTCGTGTCTACTCCGCACCAGGGGTGCACACGCACAATAAATCTGGTTCAGATCGGATGATGTCTCACTGAGATATAACAGTTTGAATAATCTAGGGGGCGCTCTGGAGTCACATGTTAAACCACAATATCAATGTGTCCACAAGGTCTCACTGATGATACACAATAAATCTGGTTCAGATCGGATGATGTCTCACTGAGATATAACAGTTTGAATAATCTAGGGGGCGCTATGGAGTTATATGTTAAACCACATTATCAATGTGTCCACAAGGGCTCACTGATTATTCACAATAAATTTGGTTCAGATCGGATGATGTATCACTGAGATATAACTATAGAAATAATGTAGGGGGCGCACTTGAGTCAAATGTTAGCCCACCATATCAATGTGTCCACAAGGGCTCACTGATGATGCACAATAAATCTGGTTCAGATCGGATGATGTATCACTGAGATATAACAGTTTGAATAATCTAGGGGGCGCTCTGGAGTCATATGTTAAACAACAATATCAATGTGTCCACAAGGTCTCACTGATTATGCACAATAAATCTGGTTCAGATCGGATGATGTATCACTGAGATGGGACTATAGAAATAATGTAGGGGACGCATGAAGCGCAAGTTTGAGGCCTGGCCACGCCCCTTTAGCATAAACGAAAACGCAAACTTTTGATAACTTTTACTGTCCAATGTGTTAAGGGCATGTTAACCAAGTTTAAAGGCAATCCTTCAAAATCACTAAGAGGAGTTTGTTTAAATACGCAATTCAAAAACATCGGAAAATGACCTTTGACCCAAAATGGCCGACTTTGTTTTTGTTTTGGACCAGGGTTCCAAGAGACTTTTTTGTAGGTCCTGACAATTTACACATGTATACCACGTTTCATAATTCTGGGATAAAGCATGGCTGGGGGCTGATTTTTAAACTAAATTCTAGGGGGCGCTCTGGAAGAATCAGGCCACGCCCACTACATATTGGACTGCAGTCCTGTCGAGGGATGGATAAATATAGATCTTAGTGAATTTGGTGCAGCTGGGAGCTTATATTAGGAAGTTATTTTAGCTTGATGTTTCATGGAGAATGGCCAGATTTGAGGCTTGGCCACGCCCACATGCTTTGACATAGAAAAATTCTTTTGATAACTTTTGACCTTCAATGCCTCAAGGTAGTGCTGACCGAGTTTGACGCCTGGATCTCGAAAGCTCTAGGACGAGTTCGCTCAGATATGACGTCAATGAAATAGACCAAATTGTGAGTTTGACCTAAAATGGCCGACTTCCTGTTGGCTTTGGACCATTGCTCCAAGAGACTTTTTTGTAGCTCCTGATGAGCTACACATGTGTACCAAGTTTCATTATTCTGGGATAAAGCATGGCTGGGGGCTGTTTTTTTTAAATATTCTAGAGGGTGCTGTTGAGGAATTAGGCCACGCCCACCAAGTATTACAATGGAATCCTGCAGGGGGGTGAACAAGGATCGATGTCAGTGAGTTTGGTGAAGCTGGGAGCTTATATTAGGAAGTTATTTTAGCTTGATGTTTCATGGAGAATGGCCAGATTTGAGGCTTGGCCACGCCCACATGCTTTGACATAGAAAAATTCTTTTGATAACTTTTGACCTTCAATGCCTCAAGATAGTGCTGACCGAGTTTGACGCCTGGATCTCGAAAGCTCTAGGACGAGTTCGCTCAGATATGACGTAAATGAAATAGACCAAAT
>JBBPBX010066574.1:0-12360 GCA_038048925.1 Garcialebias charrua | reverse complement strand
ATTAGGAACTGGTAAACAAGGAGTCCAGGGCCGGGGGACTCATTAAATATAAAACATGAATAGAAACTAAACTAAAGCAGGATCTAAAGGATTAAACTACATATGAAACTAGGAGCAGGTAAACATGGGGCGTGGAGATAAAACTAGGAGTACAGAAGAACAGGATTGGAACAGGGAAAACTAATAAAACTAAGAACATAGATCAGGAACGGGTTATTCACTCAACTCACGGTCATGTACTCATTCAGTTTGCACTACTTCTTATATTCGCACTAATGTTTGCATTACATTACTGCCTATAGTCATACTACTGTTTACATTCACTGTTTACATTTATTACTACTGTTTTCATTCAATACTACTGTTTACATTTATTACTACTGTTTACATTTACACTACTTTTTATATCTACACTACTGCTGATATATATATATATATATATATATATATATATATATATATTTTACTAGCCTTATTGCATATGCCACTTTACCTCTATACCAATATCAACTACCTCATACATATACTGTGTACATAAACTTCATATGCTGCTTTGTCACTCTATTACAAATGTCAATGCCAGAACTTTCATTTTATTTTATAGATATACTTTTTACACTTTTATACTACTATGCAAAAAACTCAGGACAGTATTACACTTTTGTTATTTCATTTTATGCTTATGTTTATTAAATGTTTAGTGTTTTAGTGTTGGTGTAACTTTTCATACTTTCATACTACTACTATGCAAAAACTACTATGCAAAAACTCAGGACAGTATTACACTTTTATCATTTCATTTTATGCTTATGTTTATTAAATGTTTTAGTGTTTTAGTGTTTAAATGATTACTGTTGCACCGAGGGACAGAGAGAAATGCAATTTCAATCCTGTGTATGTCCTGTACATATTGCAGTTTTGACAATAAAGTTGACTTTGACTTTGACTTTGAACTGGCTGACAGGAAAACAGCACAGACCAGAACAGACAAGGAAAGACCAGGAGATGGTGCCATTCTTATAGTACCCTCCCCCCAAGGACATCCCTTGGCATCCCCAGAAGCCCCCCCTCCCCAAAGAAGACTTGGATGGGTAGAGGAAGGAACTACCAGGATGGATGGCAAAAAACACAAAGGCCAGGGGAACACAAGGCCAGGGGAACACAAGGAGCATGAGGAAAGACACAAGGTCAAAAACAAAAAAACTGATAGGACGAGGCCTAGGAATGTCCTAGGAACTAAACACAAAAACTAAACTGTGGAACTAAACACGAGGAAACTTCAGCAGGTCAGGTGGGTGGCCAGGAGACAGTCCATCATCAGGAGTCAGATTAGGTGGGCGGACAGGAGACTGTCCATCACCAGGAGGCAGATAAGGTGGACGACCACGAGACCGTACATCACCAGGAGTCAGAGCTGAAGACACGAGGAACAAAGACGAGACTCCAAGGCAACTGATGACGTCGGAAGAACCCTCCAGGGCCCACCTGGAACAAGAAATGTGAGGGGCTCCCTCCTGGGACCCCTTGGAATAGAAACGTGCGGGTTGCGCCTTCCAGGGCCCACCCGGAAACAGGAAACGTGTGGGTGGTGCCCTCCAGGGCCCATCCGGAAACAGGAAATGTGTGGATGGCATACCTGTCAAGTTTTGGATTTAAAAATAAGGGACATTTTTTGCCGGGTACGCCGAGCCATCCCACTAGCCCAGGGATCTGCAACCTTTATGATCAAAAGAGCCATTTCTGCCCCTTTGTTCACTAAATTAAATGTTTCCGGAGCCACAATACCTGCTACAACTGGGATTCTCAACTGGTGGCCCACAGACCACTTTAAGTTTGTTAGAGGACAATTTTCTGACCTGTAGTTTTCTGGCCATTGTAAAGCTGAAAATATCTAACGATTTGTTGATATTTTTACATTTTAAGACTAAAAAAGACCAGATTATCATAAAGAAGGAAAAATAATGTGATCTTTCCCAATTAAAAAATAAAATAATGAACTATGCAGGTCTAGGTAAATTATTTTAATTGTGGAAAAATTAAATATCCTACTTCGAATAAATAAAGTTAACTTATGTTTTACTCCTTCTATTAGTTCTAGTATTCACACATTTGCAAAGGAAATGACAGGAAAAACTGCTAAAACTAGCCCTTTTTGTTGTTATAAGAACAAATAAAATTCAGTTTAAAGTTAGTTTTGATCAAAGCTTGGAAGAGCCACTGCTGAGGGACCAAAGAGCCGCATGTGGCTCCAGAGCCGCAGGTTGCAGACCCCTGCACTAGCCCAACCAAAGTCCAGGACCCCTTACATTTTAAGACAGGTTTACAAGAAATCTAAAATAACTACCTATCAGCCTCTTTCAAACCAGTTATGTGATCACAATCTGATAGGCCTACCTTTGTGCTTGACGGATTTTTCATGCTGACGGACATCGTTCCTTCCCCCATGAGAGACACTAAAGTCGCAGTTACAAATCTTAAAAAACGCGTAATTGTGCCCCACCCTACTCTTCTTTAGGAAAGTAAATTCGCTGTCCCATTTTTCAAGATATTTACACGAAGTCTTAACTTTTTTGGCAGGGACGCCTTCTCTCTCGTTACATTCATCCATCTCTGTGTTTTTCCGGGTTTGTTCCCGCTGCCAACACTAACATCGCGAGAACTGCCACCGAGGCTACTGCAGGTGGCAGTTCTCGCGAGCTAGTGACAGAGGCACTGGAATGTTTTTTTTTTTTTAAATAATATTATAATCAGTGCTTTAAGTGGGCCGGAACTCACCGGTACCCAGTTCCGCCACTTCTAAAATTTAACCCTGACAGTACCGGGACTTTTTTTAAGCGTAAGGTGCGTTCCGGAACTTATTTTCGTCTTCTCCACTTGAAAGACCCGTGGCAGATTAGAATGCATCATTTCCCCCGACTGGATTTCAAGAAAGAGTAATGCATCTTCACAACAATAAAACATCTTTGGTGGAGCGCGTCATTTTGGCCAATCACAACCTCAGGATAGACAGGGGGAGGAGACGACAGCGAACTCTGTAAAAAAACAAAAACAAACTTTGCAGCGCGACAGAGCGCGAGGGAAGCGGAAGTAACTCCTCCAACGTGTGGGTAAAGTTAATATTTTTATACATGCAGTGGAGTGTAACCATTGTTTAGTAAAATGGCATGTTGTGTTACAAATAAAACTAAATAAAAATTAACAAAATAACAGTCAATTGCACCCCTAAAGCCACTGAGATAAAGTATCACATTAATTTAATTACCACAGGAGTGAATTTAAAAACAGGATGATGTCTATATGAACTAGTTGAATGAGGTGTCTCTAAAATATCCTGATTCATGATCAATAATAATTTAAACAATTTTTTAATCTGTCCACAGGACCTGACTTTATTTTGTTAGATGTCTCTAAAATAGTTAGTGAATCATGTTTACATGTAGGTAAACATAGATGTTTAACAACTTGTTAAAATACACAAGAATGCAGGAAATGGCATCTACTTTATTCAAAATTTCTGGCAAAACATCTTCACCAGCATATTTAAGAAACTAGTTTTTACTGTTAGTAAGTAAGTTTTATTTATATAGCACATTTCACAGACATGAGAGTCACATAGTGCTTTACAAAAGGAAAAATAAAATCATAAAATCACAGAAGTACTATACAAAAAGGTAAAACATAACAAACTCTAAAATCAATGTACAAAATTAACCAAAAGCCTGTCTGAAGAGATAAGTCTTAAGTTTTTAAATGCATCTGTTGACTCGGAGCAGCGCATTGTTAGCAAAATGTTCTGCTGTATTTGACTTGCTGCTGTTGTTGGTTGTTAATTTTTTGGTTGACACAATCTTTCCTATTTATGTTCTCATTAAATCAGGTTAGTAAATGACTTTTACCTGAAGCATGTTAAAAAATTACAAAATCTTTCGGGGGGGGGGGGTTGGCGCAACGTTTGTCACCTTTTTCATCCCTTCTGAGTTTGCAGGTATGCATATTATTATGACATTAGGGAGGGTACCGGCACTTATTTTTTTCCACTTAAAGCACTGATTATAATACGGGAGATTTCTCGGAAAATAATAATTCGGGATGACGACGGGAAAGAGGGGTAAAATACGGTCGTTTCCCGGACAAAACGGGAGACTTGACAGATATGGTGGATGGCGTCCTCTAGGGCCCACCTGGAAACAGGAAACGTGTGGATGACGCCCTCCAGGGCCCACCCGGAAACAGGAAATGTGTGGGTTGGGCCCTCCAGAGCCCACCCAGAAACAGGAAACATGTGGATGGCGCCCTCCAGGGCCCAACCGGAAACAAGAAACATGTGGATGGCGCCCTCTAGGGCCCACTCGGAAACAAAAAAGTGAAGGGCTCCCTCCTGGGACCCCTCGGAACAGGAAACGTGTGGGTGGCGCCTTCTTGGGCCTACCTAGAACAGGAAACTTGTGTGAGGTGCCCTCCAGGGCCTATACGGAACAGGAAAAGCGTGGGAGGTGCCCTCTAGGACCCTCCTGGAACAGGAAATGTGGAGAACGCCCTCTAGAGATGCCGGAACTGTGGCACACTCTAGAGACGCCAGAACTGTGGCGTCCACTAGCACTAATTTGACTAAGGCCCTGTTTACACGGACACTGTGTGGGGGAAACGGATGTTTTGGGTATGTTAATTAGGTGAAAAGTTTTGCGTTGACACTGTCGAATTCTGTGGATACGACTCTCTCCCCCTCCACCCCCCGTCCTCATGATTTCACTGTAGTTACCATGCTGGGCCTTTAGATGGCGCTGTGATTTTTGGAACCTTCACTACTGCGCATGCGTGCAGCCTGAGGTAAACAGCAGCCGAGAGCCTGCCTCGTCTGTTTTCCTCTCTGGCTAAAATCAGCTAACTACAAGTTGTTGTCAACAAGTTAACAACAAGTTAAAGCTGGAATTTGGATAAGAGTCAACAGATTTGAGTCAGTGGGACCCGCTTCATCTAACAAGCTGCACACCAGACGCTGAGACTGTGGACCAGAACCGGACTTTACTCCGTGATAAACAGCTGACTTACAGCAGGTAAATCAACGTTCTTAATATAATGTTTGCTTGTGTTTACTTTGATCACACAACAACTGAGTTTTTATTTATTTATTTATTTATTTCTGCCAGGTGGAGAAGCTGTCGTTGACAGGCTGATGGTTCGGCGGTTCTGATGGGTCCAGATGAACACACAGCAAGAGTCCAGTTCATTAACGTAGTTACAGTTCGGTTCACGTGTTTTAATAGTGTGTTCAGTTTAATTCTCAGTGTTTGTGTTGTAAACTTTGTGGTGCTGAATAAATAAATAAATAAAAAATAAACCTGGTGTCTTCATTTTCACAGCACGTTACGCACTGTTTAAAAAATGTAACGAGTCCAGATAGATACTGTAGTTCAGATAAATTTACATCTCCCACGCCAACATAAATACTGTTTATTATTGTTAAACTGTTATATTTTGCAACGTGACACGTGAAATGTCAGACTGTCCGCGCGTGCGGGCTGCGCGCATGTGGTTGACACAAAAGCTCCACGGGAGATGTTTACATTATCAGCGGGGGGTCAGCGAAAAACTTCCACCTTGAGAGCAGGGTCAGAAAAGTATCGGTGTCATCGAGGGGGGCCAGCAGCGTCGTGTAGGCGATAAGCAAAGTCGCAAAGAGAAAGTAGCGGTTACACTCAAAATACGCGCCGTGTAAACTGGCCCTAAGGCTGCGCTTTTTTGCGCAAGGGAACTTGGCTTCTAAATCCCCCGGTCCCTTTCAGTGGGCTATATAATGTCGATTCACATGCTAATGACCCTGCTAATGACCCATTAATTCTACACCTACACTCCCCCCACCCCCTACCCCTCAGTCCAAAATCCTTGGACCTAGTGCAGGCCTTGTATAACACATAAGCATTTATCGCTGCCAGGTCAAGCATGTTGTAGAACATGGCAATGGGCCGCACTGTATATGATGGGGATTTTAAACCCCTGTTACCTTAATAAAAATCACACAAGATAAACAAGAGAACAGTGTTAAATCAGACAAACAACCTTGCAAGGGGGAAGGGCTTTTTAATGTCTTTTGAAACTTAGTTTGGTCTCAAATACATTGTTCAGCACAATTCCGAATTGTACTGGACATGACAAGCTATTTAAACAAGAAGCAGGTGGAGTTTGACAAGCTCTGACGTCTTACAGATAAAACAAACAAGTCATGGTTCTGATCAAACAAGAACATCTAATCCAAACATTTGTCAAGGCTAGGAGACTGTCTTTTCTGTATCAAGGAGCAAAGCAAACAACATGTTTATACTATCAAATATAAGTGTTTAAAGGGATGAAGGATAAATCACCATTATATACGTTAATATGCTTAAACCTATATACTCATTCACAACTGTGTTTCATGTAATCACAAAGGTATACTCATTCACAACTGTGTTTCATGTAATCACAAAGGTTTTATACAATCATGTTTATACTGTGCACATGTTACTCTTAGCAGTTTGATCAGACCTGCAGCTCGAAGTAACTCTCTGAGGCCAACACGTTCCACAGGGGGGAAGGGCAAAGCAGACACAGAATTTGGCTGAAATAACAGGTACATCTTTAGTATAAAGACATACACTTAGTTTATGCAACACACTTAGTTCATGACACAAAATGTGCCACAGGAGAAACATAAATGTCGAAGGAAACTAGTTTGAATCTAAACTCTTCTTAACTTATGCTCAAACAAAGAGGCACACACAATCTGATGCAGGTCATTGCAGAGAGACCTTGGGCACGGCTATAAATCTCAGTCGCTGTGGCAACCATCGCTATCAGCTCGCCTGACCAATCACACAGCAGAAGCAGCCCAAAACAATTTATGATATCTCACAGCAAAGGAGCGAACTGGCATTCCTTGACGAGACTTCGAGCGAAAAGGTCTGTTCAACGAATCATCCGATCGTATGCATATTGATCAAATGATGTCTGCTTATTCTGTTAACCTGTATCTTTTTCAATAAATCATATTTGCTTCAAGAGACGCCTGGCTCATTTGAACACCCAGACTGAAATTCCTTCAGTTCTGGTGACCGCGACGTGATGAACCAGGTGATCTGTTGAATAGCCAAGCAGAACTTCGTGACTGACCAAAAAACAACAGAGAGGTAAGTTGAACCGTGAAATACTCAAAACAACAATTTGGCCTAATATCCAAATTTACTGCACTAAAAGTACACGGGAGTCTCTCGAGATAAAGGACTCTTGTTTAAGTTTAAATAAATAATTTGGTTGGTTAAAAGTGGTTCACAGATACGTTTTCAGTTTAAGCAGACAAGGGGGGTCGGTTCGGCTCGGTTCGGGAGCAGTGGGTTACGGCCCCTCCCCCGTCCGAGGGCGGCCGAGGAGAGCGTGTGGCGCGCGCACACGTCTGATTAAAGTAATCACGAGGTGATCGAACGTTGAGGTTCAAATTACTTACTTTTGGGGAATCAACGCTTTCTATTCAGGCCGTGAGCAGCCGGTTGTGGCCGCGTGGGTCACGTGGGGCGGATCCGTTCGTCCGCGTGAGGAGTGGGAGTCACGAAGACTTGTTGCACTGTCTAGTTTAGAAAAGCGTTTCCGGAGCGTTCGATCCTTTGAGTAGCTGGAAGAGGTCGTTCAACTTGTTTCATGTCCGCTCATGAGTAGAAGAACGGCTGCCGCTTGTTTTTGAAGATCGAACGTGGCCGATGCCTGGCGTCATGGGGGGGTCGCCGGGAGTTCACGCTGAGGTGAAAACTACAGCTCCCAGAGTGCCTTGCGCTAAACTTGCGGATTAGTGCAGTGGAATCGCACTGGGGGCGGTGACCGAAAGAGGTCTGTAGAAAAAGAAAAAAGAGAAAAGCAGCCGCAGAGGGTTGCATACGGAAGCTTATTGCTGCCACGTGGGCCTGTGTTTAATTTGTTTTAAAATACTTTGCGTCGCATTTCTTTAAATTTTTTAATGTGAATCATTATTTTAGGGGGAAGAGATCTCAATTAGTTTCAAATTAGGAATTTTTAATTGTCTGATAAATGTTTGTGTGGACTCAGATGTGTGTGTTGAAAGTGTTCTTCATGTAACTGATGTGTGGTGCTGCCATGAGTCTGCCAGCAGAGGGAGCTGTCGTTTAACACAGAAATAAAGGCCTGAACACAAGGGGAGCACCTCTGACTTTTTTAGACTTTTTTTCTGTGTCACACGAGAGCCCTCAGTGAATGGGAGAAACAATTGTGGAAATAAAGCTTTTTGAGTGAGTGTTGTGTGAACGCAGCCATGGAGCACATTAAGGAGAAACCGACCTGTCAAAATGAATCTGTACATGAACAATTGATCAGGGTTCAAGCGGTGATAGCCATAATTCATGCTACAGATCCTGCTAAGTGTAAACAATGAGATGCGTTAATTATACAAATTGTGAAAGCAGCAGAAAATTCAGAAAAATCAACAGATAACCTAACACAATTAGTTTGGACAAAGGTGAAGGAACAGCAAAAATTGCTTGATGATATAGAAACCAAACAAACAATTTGTACATCATTTTGGGAGCGTAGTAAGCTTAATAAAGGACACCAACAACAGAAGCAATTAGTGGAGGTGTACAAGCAGTTAGCTTTGTTATCTCAGAGCGTACAAAATGTTGGTGAGACAAACAGTTGCACAGAAATAGAAGAAAAAACGACACCGCCTCCATATGCTGTCAAGGCCACCGCTCCACTTGCGCCATCAGCAGGACAGTACCCCCTGTTTCCAAGAAGGAGAGGTCAGAGAAGGTTTGAGGAGGATGACACTGAGGATGAGGATCAAGTTCGGCCTGGGGGCACCATGGAGGAGAGAATGAGAGGTCAGAGAGCACAACATCTCCGTAGTGAGTTTGACCGGGAAGTCAGTTATGCTGATGAGAGAAGAGATAGGGAATGGCCAGGCTCATTGTCTCCACGTCCACGTGAATATGACAGAGAGGAAGAGAGTCGAGCTGAGAGACGCTACGAGGAAGAAATGGGCAGGGGGTGTTACGGCCCCCCCAGAGCAGGTAGCAAGCATGCAGACAGGAGCAAACATGCAGGTGATCCGCAGGCTGAGAGGAAGAAAAAGTTCTTCTTTAAAGGGTCAGTGTCAGGCACCGTGGCTGAGTCAGAAGATGAGCTGGTGAGAGGGAGACCACACGCACGCCCAGACAGTCCAGTATGTGAGCCGCCGAGCAGGACAGAGGAGGACTGGTACACTAAATCAGAGCTAGGATATTCGAGCGCACAGGCATACCCCCCACCTAGGGACCTCCCACCTAGAGATGAACAAGATGAGACGAGGCAGTTAAGTGAAAGGCTATATAAGGGAACTCAGCTGCCGTTGATGACCACAAGGGGTCCATTAGGTCAGGTGACCAGGTATAAGCCTTATAACATACGCGATGTGGATGCTCTCGTTTCGAAACTGCCGGATTTGGTGGATGGCGCGGCGAGATGGTTGGATAGATTTAATTCTCTTACTGTAGGGGTCAAGTTGTCAGTGGGAGATCTAAATGCCACATTTGCACGTTGCGCTAACACAAACACGTTCCAAACATACCTGAATTCGGAGGTAGTGCTCGGAGGGTACCGATACAGGATCGCAGAGGTTCCTGACGATACTCCTTTAGAAGACGCGTATATGGATATTGGTCCAATTATAAAAGCGCTGTACCCTCTGCCAGTGGGGGAACAAGTCCCTGAGTTTCGGTGGGATCGAACAATCGATCCGTACACATTCATTCAGGAATGTAAAGAGACTTGGGAGAAGGTCACAGGTGAGCGGGCACGAAGCCTTCAGCAGCGGCCATATTTCAGAAAAGCGGTTCTTGACGGACTCCCGGCTGATGTGGTCGATGAGATGGAGAAAGATCCTGACATGATCACGGCCACACCAGACCGGTGGGAGAAGCACGTCGTACATCGTTTGAAGTATGTTAAAAAACAGGAGGATAAAGAGGCAGCCGAATTAGAGGTTGCAAAGAATCAATTAATTAAACTCCAGCTCTCAAGTGCCAGACAAACAGTTAATGAAAAAGCGAAAGAGAAAAAACAATTAGTGGTACAAGAAGTACCAGCTAACTTTAAAGAAACAGGAGGGGCAGTAGACGCCTCTGGGGTGGTTGCTATGCAACAGTGGTCTGAAACTCCTGACCCGCGAGGCAGAGGTGGACATCCAGCAAGAGGAGCTGGACGTGGTCGGGCAGGTGGCCAGAGAGGGCGAGGGGGAACCTGGAACACAGGGGCTCCACAAGGGGGGCAGCAGAGGGGTGCCTGTTTCGTTTGCGGGAAGCTGGGGCATTGGGCACGCAGCTGCATCCACAGGCAACAGATGTGGGGACAGCAACAGCCGTACCAACAGCCCATGGGTCAGCAGCAACCCATGGGTCAGCAACAGGTGTACCAGCAACCCATGGGTCAACAACAGTTTTACCAACAACAACCCATGAGCGCACCGCAACCCTTTCAGCAGATGCAGATGGGAGGTCAACAGCAGCTACCTCAACAACAACTACCTCAACCACAACCACTGCAACAGACTCTACCTCAGCAGCAGGCAGTCCAGCCTTCCCTCACGACAGGGGGACGAGGCTTCCAACAACAATGAGACACCCCACAGAAAATCCTGAGCGTTGGGGGAGGGGCAGACCCAACCATTGAAGTGCAAGTGCGAAATGAGAGCTTGCAATTTCTGGTCGACACAGGAGCGACCTTTTCAACAGTGACTCACACCCCACCTGACTGCGAACTGTCACATAGGTCAGTGGAGGTGATTGGATTTTCTGGGGCCACACAAAGACTGCCTGTAACGAGCCCACTACTCATAAGAGTGGGGACACAGACTCTGAGACATCCATTCGTGGTGGCAAGAAATGCACCCGCCAATCTGCTGGGAAGGGACATGCTGATCCGACTGGGAGCTTCAATCCTATGCTCATCAGATGGACTCATGGTGAGGCTGCCGGACGGCACCTCACTGAAATGTGGCCAGTTCACCACTACTCACTCACAGTGTGTGATACAACCAGTACAAAATGAATACGCTGACATGTACTGGGGGCTACTTGAACCTGAAGTCATGGGCGGGGGAGGCATCTATTCTGCTTATCTTGCGTGGAAACCACAGATACAGGAACTCCAGCCGTACTCGACCCCACCAGACCCTCCACATGTCACCCTCTTTTATGACAGAAGAGGAGATGAGGTGTTTCAGGAACACTTTGCAGAGCAAATAGAGGGTAAAATTTGGCCAATTACAACAGGTAATCTTTATGTGGGAGCAGAGGGAGTAGCTGCAATTGTTAATTTAACCCCTGAACAGCAGGAGTGGTATATGATGGGCACCGAAGCTGTGCCTCATATTTCACTAGGTTTGAATCCAAAATTTCAGGCTAAAGACTTGGGACCAATGGTAAAACGGGCTTCAGAAGCCGTTGACTGGGTAAAAACACCCACACCACTTGTCTGGCATTCAAAGAGCTGCGGGTGTTATGCAATTGAGTCTATTGCACATGATGTAGCTATAATGCAACATGAAGAGCTCCCCATGGAGCACGGTCGTGAACAAACTGACCACCCGCGTGCCGGTCAGCTGATTGATAGCATGCCTGAGGCGTTGTGGTCGAAAGGCCCCACGGATGTGGGACTGATTGCCTGCCCGCCCATAACGTTTCAGGTCCAAACTACTCACCCACTGTGGATTAAACAATATCCTCACAAACAAATTGCAGAGGAGGGTATTGCAGAAACAATCCAAGGTTTAAAAGAGAGTGGAGTGCTGGAACCTTCACAGTCTAATTGGAACACACCCATTTTACCTGTGCCAAAAGGGAACACAGGAAAATTCCGCATGGCGCATGATTTGAGGGCGATTAATAAACTTTTAATTACCCAAACTGTACCTGTTCCAAACCCATACGTGGCGTTAAACAATTTGACACCACAACATGAATGGTTCACCTGTCTGGATTTGGCGAACGCATTTTTCTGTCTGCCACTAGCTGAAGAATGCAGAGACATTTTTTCTTTCACTTTTAGGGGTGAACAGCTTCGATATAAAAGAGCGCCTCAGGGATTTGCGCTCACCCCTGGAATATTCAACCAAGTCTTGAAACAGGTTCTGAGTAAGGTGCCACTCCCACAGGACACAGTTCTCATCCAGTATGTTGATGATCTTTTGATCGCCAGTCATACTGTTGAGGACTCACTGGCAGCAACTCAATCAGTCCTTGAACACTTACACGCTGCTGGTTTCAAAGTCAGTAGAACTAAATTACAGGCGGTAAGACGACAGGTGTCCTTCCTGGGGAGAGTGATCTCTCAGAAGGGAGCGGG
>JBBPBX010066573.1:8496-19631 GCA_038048925.1 Garcialebias charrua | reverse complement strand
CACGTCTGTTCACCCCTCTGCTCCCTCCCCCCCTCCCCCCTCCGACCCTCCTCTGCTCCCTCACCAAGGGGGGAAAAGTAAACAATTCAGTTACGGAGCCAGCATAAGAGCCTGTAAATAAGTTTTTTTTTTCGTTTTTACTGATAGATAATTAGTTATTAGCGGTACTGCATTTTAAATAAAAATAGCACAAATCCGCTTATGAATTATAAAAGTTAGTCAATCCACAAAAACGCTGACAAAAAGTTTAGGTCCACTGTAAGCGGATTAGCGCTTTAGCGCTATCTAGCGTTCATGTGCCCACCACTGCTATTCACATACCCATCTGCTCACAATTCAGGCTGCTATATTTATACTGTATTATTTGACATTATTAATGTTTGCTACAAGCATACATTATTGTATTAAATAAATGTTTTATTTGTTTACATTATTGTTTAATCTTTTCATGATTTCAATTGAAAATTGTTTCAGAATCGAAAATCGATCCTGGAATGAAAATCGTTTTAGAATCGAAAATCGATTTCTAATTGAATCGGTACATCAAAAATCGGAATCGAATCGATTCTCCAGACACTGAGAGATTCGCACCCCTACTCTGAGCCTTCTCAGTAACTATTGTTAACACAAGGTTAACAGTACAATGAAGTCAGTCAGAGAGTCTTTATTGTCATTTGCACCGCATGTGGTACATGTGATGAAAACGAGATTATGTACACGGGGTCCCAGTTACATCCAACAACAAATGCAAGAGAAAAACAGTAATAACATCTAGAATTAACTAAGAAAAACATCAACTAGTAATACACTAAGCCTAATATAGTGGGAATAAACAGCAGCACGAACATGAGTTTGTATGAGCAGATGGTCACAGATGAACACAGATGAACACAGCAACAAGAAAACAGATCAGCATCAGCATGATGTGATATTTTGCAGTGTTTATTTTTTATTTTATTTTTATTTATTCATGAGTCTAACAGCCTCAGGGTAGAAGCTGTTCCTCAGTCTAGTGGTTCTACACTTGATGCTCCTCAAGCTCCTCAACCTCCGTCCTGAAATGTTCAGGATGAGAATTTACCACCCTCCTCTTGTAAGGATGTGGCTGCTGTGAGCTGAAAGTTTATTGTAGCAGCCTCCTCCTGCAACTCCTGTTCTCACACTTTATTATATTTTAATAACAGTCATTTCTAACTTTCCTATTTTTACCTTTCCTGTCTAGGCTGCTCCCCCTGGTGGTCCTCAACAGCAGCAGCAGCCGCAGCAGCAGCAGCCTCAACAGCAGCCGCCTCAAGCCGTTCAACACAGCAACACAGAGGCACAGCTCATCTCCTTTGACTGAAAGGCCTCAGGCTGCAGTTTTACACACTACACCGTCTCTCCACCTCCAACTTTCCTGGAACCTAAGGATGCCCTTTTGGAAACGCACACAAAACTCCCACCTTCCACCTCGCTGTGATGTTGTGGCCAAGTGAAATATTGTGATGATGTTGCAGAGCTCTAGCTCTCCTTGCCTCTCCCCTCTGAAGTACAGGAACGAGGGAAATAAAGCTGCTGTGGAGAGCCCCATAACCCAAACCTCTGTCCCTCCTCTTCCATCTTTCAGCCGACGCGTATGTAGTATTTCTTTATTAAACGAATAATTGAAGTGCAGAAAAAGTCAGTGGTAAGAAAACATACAATTTAGGAGGTAAAAAAACCACAACCATCATTTGTTTCATATTTTTCTAAAGCTGAATTAGCCTGGTGAATACAGATTATTTTGTGGAATGGAAGTGAACTGTTGCGACTCGTTCTGACAGTGATTGCTGTGTGCGCTGTTTAAGAGGTTGGGTTTTTAAAAACTAGTGAAAGTCGAATTGGAGAACTCAAAGTGACTCAAATCTCCATCGAGCTCACAGCTCATCATTCCAGGTGTAGTTTTCCAGTCGTCCCGCTCATGGACTTGGGTCTTCTTGTTTTGGCATTTATTTGTTGTGTGCTGCTTGGACTGTTGAGTGTCTTAATGTAGTTTTTCAGATGATAAATCACATTACAGAGGTTGTACACTATAGGTGAAGTGTTCAAAAAATTATGGGATAGCTTTCTAATTCTTATAGAATATAATTTCATGTATTAAAATATTGAAATTCACAACTAGCTACTATTAATATAAATACTTCAATTGCTCTGGTAATCTTGACAGCAACATGCATCTTTAAAATGAATTGTGTTGCCAAATAGCATCCAACGTAAGGCTGAAGCAACCCTTTAAAAGTCTGATAACCTTCAATTGCCTTCATTTGGCTGTAATTGTCACATTTAACAAAACTACATAGAAAGTGCACGTAAAACTCTTTCTCAAGTGTACTTGACTACTGTATTGAGAAATGTGGAAATGCTTTCAGAGTGAAAACGATGCCCTGCATGTATTTATCACACTTTTACTGATTCTGTAACTTCTTTATTCCATCTTGCTGAACTGTCTGACTTTAAAGTAATTTTAAAATTATATTTAATAAATATCAGGTTCTTATTGTCATATTGTTTCAATCTTATTTATTGCACCGTCCACGTCTCCTGTCAGTTTTTTTTTTAGAATGAACAACATGGATAAAATAATGGCAAGATAAATACTAAAAACATCATAAAAGAAAATTAAACAGAAAAAGTAAAAATCCAATGGGGAAATGAGTCGAAATATTTCAGAAATGTATACTACATGCATTCAACAAAGCTGAATTAATTTCTAAGCTCCTGTAAGTTTTTTTTTTTTTAAAGTACAGTGTACCGGTAATCCAGTTTCTTTTTAGCTGGAAATGAACCGTTTCTATTTTAATGCTTGATTATAATTGTTTTCAATTAATGGGGATGCATTTAATTTTTTACTTTGCGGCAGTGGTTTTCAAACCACCTCAGATAATACTGCACCTTCCATGTACCACCATTATGAGACAACAAGGAACATTCGATCAAACTTTCATTCATGTTTGATGTAAATACTACCGTACCATATTTTTCAGACTACAAGGCGCACTTAAAATCCTTTAATTTTCTCAATAATCAACAGTGAGCATGAATTGAATTGAATTGAATCCGGTGCACCTTATGTATTAACTGGTAGAACTCACTGACCTCGAACTAATTTTATGCGGTACAGGCACTCAAAAATCTGTCAAAATGAACTTGTTTCATCTAATGCGCCTTATAATCTGGTGCGCCTTACGGTCCGAAAAATACTGTAATCAAGCTGGATAAACCCTAAAGTCATGCTGTTGTTGAAAGGTGTCGTCCAATATGCATTCCTTGCTAAGAACAGCACACACTGAAGTCTTTGCTCTTTTTCTGCCCCACATCTGTACACAAATCGGAAGTCAAATTTCCTCATCATTTTACACCTATTTTTATTTTTACATCACAGTTCAGTTTACACATTGGTCATGTCAACATTTTTGAGGACTTGTACTTCTCCCACAGCTTTACAGAATACTTATTTACAGTAAATGTTTTTCTTGTGTAATGGATCCAGTGACGTGTCCCGCTGTTTACATAAAGGTACATTGGCGGTGGTATTAAATGAGTAATGCATTTCAAGCATTCTTTTAAAACCTTTAGAGTTTCCTGAAGATGAGGCATTTGTAGTAATCTTCCATCTCAACCTAAAGGCATTATGATCCGGAATTAAAAATACGTTGATGGTGCTGCAGATGTTACAGGTGTCTTACACCAGCTTACCATCCTTTCTAAACGCAGGCCGTTCCCGTAGGCCTGCTGTCTGAGCACATCAATATCCGGAAGACCCCACTCTGGATTCCTGTGCAACAACATTAAGAAGTAAACACTTTTTAAACATGCTACCAAACTTTTATCACAGGGTGGCAAATAGTTCAAATCTCAAGCTTTATATTTATAATTTAAACCAAGTTTGAAATTTAAACAGGACAATAACACAGTTACCACTCTTGAGATGACTCTAGCTGGGTATTTATTACAAAAATCTGTTGCATACGTTGTAAATTCTTCTAAAAATTCCCACTTACAGTTTTCGAAGCTCTTCGTCCAGATGTTCATTACAGCTTGGTGTAATGATGCCATTAACCGCAAACACCTGGAAAAGATTTCCACGTGTTGGCTTTTAAATTTGCCATTATAGTTTGTACTTCACACGAGGCGGCGATATACAACATAGGCATTATCGGTACATACCCCATGTGTTACCATAACGCCATTTTGTTTAAGGAGCTGACCTGCTCCACTGAAAACACCCTTGAGGAAATGCAAAAAAGTGTAAAAAAATAAAATTGTTTTATGATCGTATGTATGAGTCTCAGTTACTCAAGTAATAAAATTTAGGATCTTGGGTGGTTTAATCTATTTACCTGTGCTGTTTTGAAGGAGCTGTACTGTAATACATTAATGGCAATTATAACATCACAGGAGCTGCATGAAAGGTTGGCCCATTTCTCCCAAGGTTCACTGGCGTCCAAGAAGATGGGCTGCAGCACAGTTTTTGCTTGGGTGGCATCAATATACGCCTTTATGCTGTAAACAAGGTGAGCACATGCTTTCAGCTGTTTTCACAGATATGTTCAGAGGACGGGAGTGGTTTTCCAACAGTTTCTATACAGTACAAACCTGTCCCGGTATTCCTCTTTGATATCGGACGGCTGCCAAGTGACAAAGGGGATCTTCTGGGCAAACCGTATGACGTGCTGTCCGGTTCCAGAGCCGAGCTCCAAGGCAAACAGCTGCCGGTGGGACTGGTCCTCCAGGACGTCTTCAAGCACTAAACAAAGGCTCTCCCAGTTTCTCTCTGCTGTAGGAGACAGCAGCATGGTCTGGAGGAAGAAGAGATCTCATCGTGGGTTATTTAACGATGGTCCACCATGTATTGACCATCTTACCGTCTCGAGTTGAGTCACAGCTACTGAGGAGGCGGCATCTTGGTGTAGAGGGGCTGTGGTGGACGACCAACAGCAGATGGGTGCACAGATTACCTGGTTAAGAGGATTCCCACTGAGCTCCAGCCCAGTGTAGTAAGTGTGAAACACAAACACACCAAGAATAAAGCAATAGTAACGTTTGCAATAGTAACGTTTCAGATGAGACAAATGTTTTTGGAACCAATTTGATGAAATAAAATGCAACAAAAATCAAGCAGAAGTAGTCATGTGTTGGTTTTGTGAATAAGCCAGCTGGTTGATGATGGGAGCCAGAGTTGCTTTTTTCTGTCTGAAGATATGTTCATTCAATCTTCATTAATACAGGTTGGTCTCATTGAGCTTCGAGGACTCATTTAAAAGAAACCTGCTTCAAACAAAGAACACGTGTGAGGTACAGACAACAATAGACGATCATTGTTCCAGAATTGCGCTGCTCAAGGCGGCTGCATGTTGGTGTAGCTCTCTTACATTCATTCTGAGATTTTGCTTTTGGAAACTTTAATTACTCTTTTCTGGATGTTAATCACCTTTTTCAAATTATTGTTTTCTCTGGTAGAAGGATTTTTACTGAAACCATTTTTACTTTTGGACATTTGTTATGATGCGTAACCATAACAACAAGGTGTTTTTCTACAGCTGGGAGCAGCTGATCCAACATCTCGAAAGCTCAAAAATACCTAAACTACAGCCCAAAATCCCAAATGAGTTGAAAAGGAGGTGCCGTGGATGCATTCCCATCTACCTAGAGGCAGTGCTCGAGTGCCTGACGGCAGAGATCTTGAAGATACAGTAGTAGGAAATGCGGCTCTTGACAGCAGGAGGACCCAGATCGTCCCCCCGGCACCTGCACTTAAGTCTGCGGCGATGAGGCACTCAGCAGGCTGCTGGGAGAAATGGCATCACTCGGAGAGGAGTTTTTATTTTTATTTATTTATTTATTTAAGTTAGGCCAATGCATATTAATCAACATGACAGCAGTAAGCATCACTGTAAATATGCCGGAGTTCTGCCTGGCAGTCAGGCAGTTCTGCTGCCCAAGAGGTCTCCTGGGTCTGGGTGGACGGGTCGACATCTCCAACCCGTTTCTTCAGATCTGGTGTGGGATGGACTGTTGCAGATCCTTCCTGCCCAAAGCCATCAGCATCTAGAACAACTCTTAATGAAACCAGGATGATGAGCTACAGCAACAATTTCCCTTTGGGATCAATCAAGTATTTTTGAATTGAATTGAAAAGCATCTAAAATGAAAAGTAAACAGAAGAAATGTAATTGAAAAACACAACAAAAACAGCTGGATTATAAAGTGATGTAAAATACTACAAATAAGAATGCATCTGCATTGGTTTTTGCCATAAACTTAATATTAATATAGTTTAGTGTTGCATGTATTCTGTACACACTGGGATCACTAAATTATTTTTGACTTGAATTGAAAATCATCTAAAATGAAAAGTAAACAGAATAAATGTAATAATAATTTTTTTTTTAAAAACAGCTGGATTATAAAGCGATGTAAAATACAACCAGGAACGCGTCTGCATTGGTTTAATATTAATATAGTTTAGTGTTACTTGTATTCTGTACACACTGGGATCAATAAATTATTTTTGACTTGAATTGAAAATCATCTAAAATGAAAAGTAAACCGAAGAAATGTAATTAAACAAACAAACAAACAAAAAAACAGCTGGATTATAAAGTGATGTAAAATACTACAAACAAGCGTCTGCATTGGTTTTTGCCATAAACTTAATGTTAATATAGTTTAGTGTTACATGTATTCTGTACACACTGGGATCAATCAATTGGAATCATGGCAAGAAGCTGAACCAAAATCCGAATTCTGTAAAAGAACATAAACCTTTTATTCACCAGCATAAACCTTTTAGGAAAAGGCGCAGCGCAAATTTATATTTTAGGTCCCTCGTGGGCTTCCGTAGACTTTCTAACAGTCTGCTGCATTGTGGGTAGGTCAGCGGCAGAGGGGACGCCATGTGCCATTGATGTAGGGAGACTGGAAGCGGGTGTGACTGTGATAAACCAGGTTGATTTGCAGTGGGTTCTCCGGGTATCTTCAGCATGTTCTGCGCCAGACGCTGCCTCCGCACCGCGCTGCGGGTCTCCGCGCGCGCACACCGGTACGTAACGAGCAACAACAGTCTGTACAGTCAGAGACCCCGGAACCACCGTTCATTTCTGTCTTCGTCTTCAAGGGCAGCCGAAGACTGCTGCAGCTCACTGTGGACGCAGAGCGTTGTATTTTCTCCCAAACTCGTTAAAATACGGGACATGTTGTTTAGCTGTAGCTCTGAGGCTTTTTCGTGTTTTAAGCTAAATCCAGTTAGCCGACAAGCTAGCCTTGATCAAATGTGCAGACAAGGGGAAGACAATTTATATTTACAATCAAGTTATTTTCTTCTTTTTTTTTTTTAATGCACTGGCGTTTTTTTTTAAATATAGGAAGTGCTCTTCAATATCTTGTATGAGACCATGTTTGATTTATGCCTGGGCAATGTTTGCAGATGACATTCATGTGATCTGTGGTGAGAACAGGTGGAAGAGAACTCGGAGAGGTGGAGGTATGCACGTGAAAGAAGAGGAATGAAAGTCAGCTGTAGTAAGACAGAGTACATGTGTGTGAATGAGAGGGAGGAGGTGGAACAGAGGCTACAAGGAGCAGAGGTCACAAAGGTGACGTGAAGTACTAAGAGGTGAAAAAGAGTTCAGGCAGGATGGAGAAAACAAGAGAGTGGCTGCAAAAAAATGAAGATGCTGAGGTTCTCCTATGGAGAAGATTATGAATGATGCAGTGTTGTAGTCTATGTGATACTCAGGCATACGGAGTATACCCACTTAAAAGTGCCCAATGACACATGACTTATCATTAGACACGTGTCATCGATACGTTAAACGGCAGTTGAACGCTTCCGAAACAATCTAACGGTATGCAACGCTGTGCTTTGATACTGTTGCATAAATTCTCTAACATGATTTTAATACAAAGCCAACCGTTGTACAATGTTTGTTTTTCATTTATTCATATATAAACATAAGAAAAAATTGGAAATGTTCAATACATGTACGCTTAAAAAATCAAAATATATTGACGATTACATTGTACTAACCAGTGTACAGTACTTTGGTTTCTAAGCACAGTATACCCACTACAAAAATGTAGACTACACCACTGGAATGATGTCATCAGATCACAGGTCGAAGAACTGGGAGATAAAGTTAGGGAGGCCAGACTGAGATGGTTTGGACATGTCCCGAGGAGGGACACTGGGTATACTGGTAGAAGGATGTTAGAAATGCAGCTGCCAGGAAAAAGACAAAGAAGATACAGGTACTCCCCGACTTACGACGTCATCGACATACGAGGTTCCGGACTTACGAGCTGACTAACGAACAGTAAAGTTGTACAGAACATACAGAAAATACAGCACTGGAATGTGTTTTTAGATGAAAGTGTATTGGCTAACCGTTTGTAAACAAAGTTCTGAGCATGTTTATGAACTAGTATGTACGGTACGTTTATGTTGAAAAATGGGTGTTCGTAGTAGCGCTAGCATACATTTTCCAACTTACGACCAAAAATCCGGACTTATGAGCGACACGCGTTTCGGGTTCCGACATACGCATTTTCGTCTTACGAGCACCTCGTACGAACAGAACTCGCTCGTAAGTCAGGGACCACCTGCATATGGATGCAGTGAGAGAGGACATGGAGGTAGTTGGAGTGAGGACAGAGGATGCAGAGGACAGAGATGGAGGAGGATGACTCGCAGTGGCCACCCCTGAAGAGGGAAAAGCCGAAATACAAAGGAGACGACTGGAGTTAAAAAAGAAAGAAGAGGCAGATTTTAATACACCATTTGGGAAAGCTGAGTTGAGAGAACCATCAATTCTACTTGTAACCACAAAGAAATAGTAAAGTTAAATATGTTTAGATTATATCAGTGTGGGTCAAAACCATATACAAACGGAGAACAAGTGTTATGTGGATCAGACTGTTAAGCATGTTTTAATAGAATTTACAGAATAAAGTGTACCAAAATCAGATTTGAAGATTACTTTTCTATTTTAATATTTTATTATTTTTGATGTCCACTATCTGATTGCACAAACACTCATTCTGATCCTATGAACTTATTGTTTTAATTTAAAGGGAATAGACATTTTTGTAAAACCCAAGTACAGAACCAGTTTAAAGAGTCGGTCTACATCAATACAGTACAAGGAATAAGTTTGGGAAACGATGTTAAAAAAGCAAAGTCTATTTCTATATTTAAGAAAACGATTAAGACTAAATTGTTGAAAAGATATATATAAATTTTTGTTAATATGAAATGTACTAGAAATTTAAATGTGTGAGTTATTTATTTTGTTATATTATTTATAGATGATCATTGTTTTGAATAGATTATTTGAATTGATGTTTTTTTTTTTTTAAAAGGGGCAGATATAAGATTTTGTTCTTCTTCTGCTACCTTTCATTTTTAGATTTTTTTCTTTCTTGTTTCTCTCTATTGTGATTTGTAATTTCTCTTGTTTTAAATCTGAAATGAATTAAAAAAAGTAAAAAATAAACAATTACAATATTATGAATATGAACTCCTGTTAGATGTTTACATTTTACCTGTGGAGGGCAGTATTGCACCTTATGATGCACCATGTTGTACTGTACAGGTAGTCCCCGATTTACGAGCGCTCTGATCTGCGAGGTTCCAGACTTACGAGCTGCACATTTTTGGAAAAAACGAAAAAAATACTGAGTTTTCATGTGTTTTTTCACTTCAGTTAGCTAGTTAAGCATATAAACACACGTTTCCGATCATTTTTATGCACTCAAAAGTAGTTTTTAGATGAAAATAGAGTGTTTTTAGGTGCGCTAGCGAAAACCGTTCCAATTTACGAGCGGATTTCCGGATTTACGAGCGAAATGGCGGCCGTTCCAAATTACGAGATTTCCGGTTTACGAGCGCCTCGTTGTAACGGATCTCGCTCGTAAATCGGGGACTACCTGTAGTTTCTTCACTGCTGTACTGGAGCAGGAGCCTCACAGGCTGAAACTTTCTCATCCACTTCCATAAATTTAATCAAATTCAATGTACCTGATTTGCTTTTGTTGCTTTCTAACATACATGAAAACAACCAACTGCAGTCATGAGGGGAAAAAAAACATTTTTTTTTTCAATAATAATTAGACTTGTCTATGTTGTAATCGAGTGTGGATATTAAAACCTATATTTTGTAGTGTTTAATTTTGTGAACTCTTGCAGTGTTCTCTTTCAGAGGGAGCTAACAATTGGTATAAACTTTATCTGTTTATAATTTTTATTAGGGGTGCACCGATTGCAGTTTTTTGGCCGATCACCGATTTCTACAAAGTCTGACCTGCTGATTTTGGCCGATACCGATTTTGTTTTATAATCAACACTGTTAGATGTTGTAAGGTCACAATGCGCCTTCAAATTTCAATCTTATTTTGTTGAAAAACAGACCCTTGAACAATATTCTAGAAACAATACAAACTTGTTTTAAATGGTCACAAGGTAGTGCTCTGAAATATAAATGAAGTTTAGACAATTTTTGTTAAAACAAAAACAAATAATCTGTAAAATCGGGTTCTCATGCAAGCATTGGCCGATTTCCCAAAATTAAGGAAATCTGGGCCGATTTATCGGTGCACCCCTAATTTTTATGGTCCGTTATCATATCCAGACAAAACTTCACTCAATAATTCTTATTTAACTGCTGCTTTTTGTAAAGATGCTGACAAAGTTGAAATTGGTTTGCAAAGTGAAATAAGTCCCAAAACAGAAATATTCAGACACCAGACACGAATTGTGTCAAGATCCACGTTTCATCGATAACGTTGGTGACCCGTACGTCCCGTCCTCAAGCGATGACCAGATTCATTCATTTAACAAACTCTTTTTCAAATTTTCAGACAGCAGCTTCAGCAGCAGGCTCCGGCCCTGTGTGCGCTCCGACTTCTGCAGAGCAGCGCAGCCAGCCGGTCGGACGCCATCGCCACACCTCCACTAGATGGAGAACCCAAAATGTATTCTCAGAAAATCCAGCAGCTTGTCAGCGACATAGCCAGCCTCACGTTATTAGAGGTGTCGGACCTCAATGAGCTCCTCAAGGTTTGGGAAGGATGTTGAGCATGTGATGATACGATTTATGATGAAGGTTTGTGCTCATCGT
>JBBPBX010066572.1:0-19631 GCA_038048925.1 Garcialebias charrua | reverse complement strand
TCTAGATGGCAGTGAGTTTGCTGAAGCAGGTGTATGATGGCATCTTCAACTCCAAGTCCACGACGATAAGCAAACTGCAGTGGGTCCTGATATGTGCTTGTTTGTTTAGTCAGGTGGACCAACAGAAGTCTCTCTAGGACCATCATGATGTGGGATGTCAGGGCAACAGGGCTATAGTCACTGAGGACTGATGGGTGAGTTTTCTTTGGTACTGAAAAAAGGCAGAAGGTTTTCCACAACACTAGAACCTTCTCCTGGGTCAGGCTAAGGTTGAAGAGGTGCTACAGAACCCCACAGAGCTGCTCTGCACAGACCTTCAGGACTCTGGGACTGACACCATCTGGACCTGCAGCCTTATTCCAGTTGAGTCTCACCAGCTACTTCCTCACCTGACTTCTAGAGATGCAGAAGGGGGAGGCAAAGGGGGTATGAGCATCTTCTGATTTGGTTAAAGACCAACATGTAGAAGAAAAAGGGTCCATGACCAAGGTGGTAGATACAATGTTTGAGGAGTGACAGGACAGCCTTGGGTCAAAGGAGGGTGGTATGTCTGTTTGGCTGTGGGTAAGAGAGGAGGATGCCAAGCTTGTTCCTGAACTGAACCTAAGAACGTGTTCGAGGCACATCTGCACAGTTTGCAAGTCCATCATGGGGCCACATGACAAACAACCATTCACACTTTCACTCAATGTTTCAAGTTACCAATTACTCTAACATGCATGGTTTTGGTCAGTGAGAGAAAACCCGTGTGCACGAGGAGAACATAAACTCTGCACAAAGGGCTGGTAGGCAAACCTGCGACTTTCTTGCTGTAAGGTGACAGCTCTAACAACTGAGCTGCCGTGCCACTTGTTATTATCATGTGGTATGTAACAATTTAAAGTTAAAAAGGCACATATTTTCCTTTTTAATGGTTATATTTATAGTGTCAAAGCTACCCAGATTCAGTGTACAATGGGGAAATTTCATATTCAGAGTGTGTAATAAATGTCTGGTCTGGCTTTATTCCAAAATCATTGATATACGCTGCCCTGAGCAAGCAATAACATCTCATTTTGACTCCGGGATAGAGCCTTATATTCATAGTTTGCTTAATGCAGTGTCTTGCCTTACTTTAGGCTTCTAATACTGCTGTGTTAGCGAACTGCAGCTTAGTCTCTTTTTCTCTCTCCCTTTTTCTCCAGGGATGATCTTTTCCGGGTGGAGTTGGACAGTGTTGCAGGGGATGAGATGTTTTACAGCAAAGTAAGTTTCTAAACAGACACGGCGAGCATTTGAAACGTTTTGACAGATGTATTCTGCTTTCTGGAGAAGTAAACATGACATGACCAGCACTATTAACAAATGTTTTATTTGATTTTTTTAGAAAAGAACATGGGAGTCAAACAAGAATGATATCAGGATCTGCAGGATGAAGGGCAAACATGAGGTGAAAGAGTCTTTTACTAAATATTGTTTTCTTAAATAAACAATTTAGGCTTGTAAGGAAAATTGCAGTTGTCAATTCATAGATCCACCAGACATAACATTAGAGTCCAATCAAAGGCACACTCATCAAATTATTCTACAACCATGGTTTGTTACTTTTATGTTGCATCAAGTTCCTGCTTTTCTTTAAAATTAGAAAATTGTTTTGCGTAAATGAATTCATTCGTTCAAAATGATGCCATTCTCCTGACAAGTCCTCAATATGGATGAATATTTTGATGTTACTGTACCAGCGACCACCACGTCTACTGTCAATGGGGTAAAAAAGGGAAATAGACTAACTTTAGCCCAAGCAGTAAAATAATACTTGATAAAGAAGCCTGAATGACTTTGACTAGTCAAATGTGTCACTAAAGGTATCACAGATGTATTAATAGACACAAGACAAATAAATGTCTGCCATACTGAATACAAATGTCAGCAGCTTTTACTCATGACAAGTTATATAATATTATTTGTATAGGATAGTGCAAATTATTGTAAAAATCAAGGTCAAAACCAGTAAACTCCATCCATCCATCCATCCATCCATCCATCCATCCATCCATCCATCAAACCATCCATTATCTACCCACTTCTTCCATTTCGGGTTGCGGGGGTCACTGGTGCCCATGTCCAGCTATCACTGTGCGAGAAGCAAGGTGCACCCTGGACAGGTCGCAAGTCCATCACAATAAACTCTTGCATGTAAAACAATTTCCAAAGTAAGTTAAGAAGTTTTTATAAAGATGTTTAAGTCATACTGTATATGTAATTTGAGAGTTTGTCTATGAAGTGAACGGCAGCTCCTTTTATATACTGTATGGCATTCTTCATGGCTCCTTTCCTGGCCCTGTCCTAATTTCATTAAAAAGCTTACCTTTGAGGTCTGATTTTTGGAAATGCAATGCCAATTTTCACCATTTTGCTGGTAATTGATGCAACACTCAATAAAAAAGGAGCAAGCATTTTTGGAACGTTTTACTGATCTGTTAAGTTTAAAATTCACAAAGCATTAGAAGAGCTAAACAAGCCTTTTTTCTAAATCTAATCTCAAAACCTGATTTTTCCCCCCCAAAGATCTTGTAAAACTTAACCATACTTGTATTTAAACTTTGACTAACTATTGACATTTCTCATGTTGGATTAGATTAGACCTCTTATTGTCATCTTATCTTTTATAGAAACAGTGGGCCTCATGCACAAACCGTTCGTACGCACAGATTTGTGCTTAAACTGTGCTTACGAGTGATTTAGGAGCATATGTGGCATTCAACAATGTTCACGTATCCTACGATTTTTTTCAGATACGAACAAAATCTACGTGTGGTCCGGACCTGTCGTATATTTTACGAGCGGTCCGTCTGCTGTCATCCAGACAGCATTACTCCACAAATAACTTCATATTTCGTTATTTAGGAAATGTTTAGAGTTTAAAAAAGTAACGCACCACAATTGTTTTTGACAATAGGTTCTGTTTGAAGTCGAATTATAATTTTAAATGTAATAATGACTAACGGATTAAAGTATTTAAATGAAAATCAATTTGTTATCAATGCCGTTTTCTAACACTACAATATTAATATGAAGATCTCAAACTGAAATCAACTTAAACCATGAATTAATTTAAGTTTAATTTGCCGCGGTATCGCAGACTTCGGTAAGCCAGACTTTACACAGACTTCCTCCAGCTGCTGTCATAGCTCTGATGTGGCTCAGTCAGTAGAGCACTGCGTCGCAGTTCCGAAGGTCATGGGATCGCCTCCCGTGGGAGGACAACGTTTTTTTTTTTTTTTTAATTCATTCCAGATTTAAAAAACACAAGAAAACTATTTACAATACAACAAGAAATAAAGCATAAAGCCTTTTTAATTTGGAATGAATAAATAATCTAAAGTAAGAAGGAAAAAAAAAGAATCATACCTTGTGGGACTCGATCCCACGAGGTGTAGAAAAAAGGTTAGGAACAGCTAACAGTGCAATGCTTTAACCAGTAAGCCACCAGTACGCATGCATGTTTCGAGATCCACATTTATTATAAACAAACTTTCTTTGGTTTTAGCTGGTCATTTACTTCCATGAGTGACGCTGCTAATAAGGACAGATTTTCTTTTCTTGTCCTCAGAGACCACAGAACTTCATCCTCCGCACCGGTAGAGTTCTTCTTTTTTACTTTTCGCTGTCATTTTATGAACGTACACGTTCTGCCTCTGAGGCAGGAAACGTAGCCTTATATGGCGTTTTGAGGGGTGGGAATTATGTAAATAAGCTCACGCGTGCACGCGCAGCTGTTTAGAACAGGTGAGATTCATCAACTTTAAGCAGCCCGTTTACACGCTTTTCCTGTGGATAGAAGAGTTTGTTGGATCTGACGTGGCATGTTCGTACGAACACTTCGTACGAACAAAAGTAGGAGACATTTAGGATAAGAATACGAACTGTTTCGTGCATGAGGGCCAGTGTCTGCCTCACTCCACAGCTTTTTTAATTTGTTTTCTTAAGACTAAAAAGTCTGATCTTGTATTTTCAAAATGATCTTTCATATCCTCATAGCTAATGTAAAAATGTTGAGGTGAAAACACCAGATGCCCTTAGATGTCCCAAGATTTAAACACAAAAGTAGAGGTGACTGTGCTTTTGCAGCTGCTGCTCCTGCTTATTAAAAACCATCTGTTCTCTTTGGTATTTATCTCCAGTTGAGCTTGACAGCTTAATTTAAGTCATTATGTTTTATAGTGTTTTTGTTTGTTGTATTCTTTTTTATTCCACTCCGCCTTTTTTATGGGGATATATTATTAATGCATTTGTCTTGTGTGCCACATTTGTCAAATTTTGCTGTATACAAAATTTTGTAATGGTCATTACACGCTGGAAAAAAATGATTTCTTCTTAGATTTGAAATGAAATGAAAGCCTTTTTATTTTTTACATTTTCTTTTCATACATTTATAGCAGACTGCTACCATTCAGTGAGCTGTGTTTCATCTCATCACAGTTTGAATGTGCTGCAAATCAAAAATCTGTGTTTTTACGCTACTGTGCTTCCCATATTTTGTCACAAAATCTCAGGAAAAACAGGCTGTGTCAGTCAGTTCTTTTTTGCGAAGAAAAAAAACTGATTAAAACTCAAATTGCATGATTTATCATGCAATTTGCATGCATGCATGGGACCCCGTGTACATAATCTCGTTTTCATCACATGTACCACATGCGGTGCAAATGACAATAAAGACTCTCTGACTCTGACTCTTATAGTAGAATTTCAGTACGAATGAACCATGGTGGCAACCACATGTTTTTACTATTACATTACATTAATTTACACGTGTGGAGACTTGCTCTTCTAAAATACTCAAATACAGTATGGCACATTTTTATATTTTTGTTTCATGACTTACTGGTAGTTCCTTTTTTTGCTTTCTGTGTGTGTTAATTTTTCTGTACATGTGTGAAAAAAAAATTCCCAATTTTTTTTTTTAGTCCTGCTTCTTGAGAATCATTCCCACTGGTTGAACGGTGAGGAGAATTGTTCCTACTGGTTTAAAACTTGTTCAACAATCCTGAATTTGGACCGCAGTCTGTGCCCTCACATAATGCCAGTGGGTGTCAGGAAACCAGTGTTGTAAGAATGAGTTGGGGTGATATGTCCCAACAGCCTTCAGCAGCCCACGCCTCAATACCTTTTAGATTTCCAACTCACAAATTCCTAGCTGCCGTTGGCCACACACATAAACAGCACATATTAGGTTTTTGTGTGTGTACAGTGATGATGATGCGGTTGATGGGGAAACATGGGCTCTGTCCCCACCAGGCACAGACAAAAATGACTTATTTAACACAGTGAGACAACACCTGACATTAAATCTGAGGGTGACAGTGCCAAACAGAAGCACAATGGGGAACAGAGAGTCTGAGACAAAAAGCTATGGTGCAGTGGGGTGTGTGGGGTGGGGGGGCTGTGTTAGGCCCTGCTGGCCGACCCTGAGGAGAGCTGGGGGGCTGACCGAGATATGAAAGGCCTTCTTGCCCCTAATGACTGTGTAGCCTAATGCCGTGAGTCACCCAGCAATGTGAGGAAGATAAGAATGCTGCCAGGTCCTTTCAGTCAGCTCTCTGTGGTCTTCTTTCAATGCAAGTGTATGTGTGTGTGTGCATGAATGTGTAAATGCTCATATAAACATTCATACACATTTACTTGGAAGAAGCTATTTAAGGTCAATGCTTTTTGCTATTGCTTAAGTCAGCTGTTTTCACTCCAAAATATACAGTACCCACAAATGTGGAGAAGTACCGGTATGTTCTGTTTGTTTAGAAACACAGTATAGTTTTATAAAAGAACAGAACAACAAAATTAATTTCACATCTTTATGCCAACACTTTGAAAAAAAAAATCTTTAAAATAAAAATAATTATTCTAAGGTATTCTTTGTATAAAATGTTTTGAACTTTCAAAATTTCACATAATTTTGTTGCAACTTTAAAGGTTCACTATGTAATTTCTGCAGTACGACTTAGAACAATTTTCATCAGGTATCAAAAAATAAAAGTATTTATTTGAGCCTTACCGTTCAGAAGCGAGGGGGGCTCCGAGGGGGGCAGCTTTGTGTTGTCCATTCTTGACGAAGTTTTTCATCTTTTGGGAAAGTGAAAAGGCTCACTTGTTCACTGGCGATATTAGAACACCCAAATGCAACACAACGTACCGGCATTTTACAAGTTATACAAAAAAAAAAAGGCGATCTTGAACACAATGGCACTGATTGCTAATAGCAGCCCGCAGACTGCACTTCTTGTTCGTACGTCACAGACGTCGCATGCATAAGTACCAGGATGACCCGTGATGAAACACGGCGCCAATTTTAAAATCCCTTTTGAAACAAATTTTTACTGATTTATCATTTTGCTTGGAAAAACGAACATAGTTGAATGATACAACATATATATGTTGTGCCACTTTATGCATAGTTCCAACATCATGTCACAACCACCTTTACTCGCTTGCTGTTCTGTTTAATATTCTGACAAAGATCATTTCAAGTGCTTTCAGCGTGAGGATTCTTGTTAAAATTGTTCATTTTGTTTTTATTAACAATCACCCTTAGTTTGAAATATACTGTACACTTTTTTTGCACAGGTAGAATAAATCGTCATAGGAGTTTACATTTAAGTAGCATTTTTATTATCTGACTTCTTCTGTCCATCTTGAACAAATGAAAAAAATAATAATAATTGTCTTCAAACTGAGGCAGTCATTATCTGTGAGTCTCCCTTGTCTCCTTTTCTCCTCCACTCCTGTCTCCTTTTCTCCTCCCCTGATCCTGTTCTGCTTGTGTCAGATGTGATACATTTGCCACCTCAAAATTGCTCTGGTAATTAAATGTTTCTGCTTGGTTGATCAGAAGGGCCACACTATTCTCCTTTAATTAGGCATACAATTCAATATCCTGATTCTTTTTTTGTCTTTTTTGTTCTCATGTTGACCAAGAGGGTCGTTCTTCAAACGTGTCACATTTTCTTTGCTGCTGCATGTCAACTTTATTTTTCAACCTTTTGCCATTTTGATTATCTTTGCTATCATTCCCTTTGTGTACTAATTCCCCTTCTGTCTTATGAAAACAAGAATAGTAGAAGATATCAGGTGAACGTTGCTGTTGGAAAGGCTCGACGCCAACACATCATCAGACTGTGGCAGTGTGGCGTCTGCATGCAAACAAAGTCCAGCACTTTTAAACGGTGGTCGGGCGTCGTTAGGAGCAGCACTTAGTGAGATTGTTTAATCAATACTGAGTTGATGGCGCTCTTTGAGGAGCACTGGGTTTTCAGTCATTCTAAACAGCCTCCTCTGCGTTTGACCATGAAAACTTTCAGATTCATTGCTGTTCTTGTAGTTGTTAAATTAATGAATATTTAAACCCCATGTGTATTTTTGTGAAGGTGTTTTTTTTCTACTAAAGCTTGATTCTTGTTCATTTCCAGCTTTCTTGATATTTATTTTAAGGACTCTTTAAAGGCACAAACTTAAAAACTTGAATAATTCATGTTTAAGCTTTTTTTTTTTTCCTGCTCTTTGCAACCGGTGAGGAAAACATAAAAAAATAAAATAATAATAATAAATAAATAAATAAACTGAAAATAACCTGATATATATATATATATTTTTTTTTTTCACGTTTTCCTCACCGGCTGCCACAAAATGAAAGATGGACAATAATGTTTTCGCTTGTGTCTCTGTATGAGTGAATTTCAGCAAAATACTTCATGAAACTCTCAGGAAGTAGAAACAAGATGGACATTTTAGAAATTTGGTGCGATTGTCACTGAGACTAAGAACTAAACTCATTATGAGAGCTACATATTGCACACAATCTTTGCTTAAAACATTGGCTTTAGTTGCCGTCAAATTTGTTTGTCTGTTAGCGAAATACCTTGTGAAGCACTTGACAAATTTTAACAAAACTCTTAGCAAAAATCACTGGAGACGCAAAGTCCAGCACTTTTAAACGGTGGTTGTCTCCACTAATTAACAAACCGATCAGTGCTTTAATACCAGACATTGCAAGAAGAAAACTTGTGAAACTTTATATTTTTCTTCAGCGTTTTTGTTGTTGTTGTTGTTGCTTTTTGTTTACTTGCTGAGGCTAGCAACTGACTGACTTTTGGAGTCAAACTAAGTTTCGTTTCGTTTTGTTTATTTATTCATTTCATTTTCATTTCCATTAAAAAAAACACAAACACATTTTCAAAATAAATAAAAAAAAACATAAAATGAAGGGAAGCAGCAGAAGAAAAATTTTTCTTATCATATCTGCTCCCTCTTAGACAAAATCAATTCTAACTATCAATTCAAACAATAATCATTCATATAATACAGCAAATGCTTAGCTCATCAAAATTTCATGTTTACATAGTAGACATAGTAAACATAAATCAGTTATATATATCTTTCCAACAAAATAGTTTTGATCTTTAAATAGTTAAGGGGCGGCCGTGGCATAGTGGTAATGGCAGTCGTCCCCCGATCGGAAGGTTGGAGGTTCGAATCCCAGTTTCCCACACCATGTGTCGTTGTGTCCCTGGGCAAGACACTTAACTCCGAGTTGCTCCCGGTAGGACTGGAAAGCGCCTTACATGGCAGTCTGCCGCTACCGGTGTATGAATGGGTGGATGGTTGGTATTGTAAAGCGCTTTGGGGGCTGGAAAGCGCTATATAAATAAGCTCCATTTACCATTTGATCTTTTTCTTGTATATTAACATTGACTTTACTAGCTTTACATCATCCTCCAAACCATTCCACAGACCAATTCCCAGAATTGTAGTAGACCGACCCTTTAAACTGGTCCTATACTTAGGTTTAACAAAAATATCTATTCCCTTCAAATCATAACTACTCTTCCTTTTTACAAAATATGCTTGAATGTTTGATGGTAGCAAGTGATTCTGAGCTTTAAACATAAGTAGAAAAATATTATAATCCACCAAATCATAAAACTTAAGTAATTTCAATTGACAAAACAGAACGTTAGAAGGGTGACAATAACTCTTTCTCGTTATAATTCTTACAGCTCTTTTTTGCAAAATAAAAACAGGCTTTGTTATGGTTTTACACGCTGTACCCCAAACATTGACACAATAAGTTAAATGCGGGACTACAAGTGTATTATAAAGTAAATATAAAGCATCATTGTTCAAAAAGTCCCTTACTCTATACAATACTGCATTGGACTTAGATATTTTACTTTTTACATGATTGATATGCTGTTTCCATGACAGTCTATCATCAATAATTACACCCAGAAACTTTACTTCATTCACTCTACTTATCTTAACACCATCAATTTTGAAAGTTGAGATGGCCCTGCAGATATTTGGCTTTGGCCAACACAAAAAGGACTATGACAGTCAATTCTATGGACATTAAGTTATATTTTGACATGATCAATTGCTGATAGTCATTCTCAAAGCATGCACTTTGCAACAGATTGTGCAAAATCTTGCTTAATGTATTTTTAAAAGTTGGACTAAAACATCTAAATTTCCCTCGTTGCATTGTACGTTGCCCTCATGACTTATACACTTGAATTGCTTTTCACAGAGTAAATTTTGGGTCAAAAACATTTTTACAGCATAAAACATACAAAATAGCAGAACTAACAAACAAACAATAAATAAAGATCACTGATTCTGACACCTTACTGCACTGGAGACAAGAGCAGAAGATAGTTTTACGTCGTTCATTTTCATTTATTTAGAGGTCAGTTCTTGCATTTGCTCTAGACCAGGTGTCTGCAACCTTTGTGATAAAAATAGACATTTTTGTCACTTTGCTTACTAATTATGATGTCTGGAGCTGCAAAACCTGCTATAACTTTTAACTGGTGGCCTGTGAACCAATACAAGTTTGTTGGAGATGGCTTTTCCTACCAGTGGGGGTGATGTTATAAAATGAAAAATGACTAACTGTTATTAATATTTATTGATATTTTTACATTTTAATACAAAAAGAAAATACCAAATTCATGTAAAGAAAGAAAAAAATATATTTTTAAACAATTTTATAAAAATTAAAACACTGAACTCTGCAGGTTTATGTGAGTTCTCTTAATTGTTGAAGAATTACGTATCCTACTTCAAGCATAAAGTTAAAAACAGTATAAAATTAGGCCAGTTTGTTGGATATCTAATTACATTTTTAAAGAAAAATAAATACTTCAGTTTACTTTGACTTTGTTCGTTGTGTTTTATTCTTTGTGTTATTAAAGTTACTCACCATTAATCCTTCTCAGCAACTTGTCTTGAAGATATTCCAACACATTCTGGTGGTTTTGAGAGAAAGATCACGCAGAGACTGGAAGTCGACTTAAAGTGGCTAACAAACTGCTATCATGATGTAGTCCACATGTTTTACACTTTGTATTTCTACTATTATTCACATTGAAAATGACAGGAAATCTGATAAAACTAGCCAATTTCATTGTTGGCAGTAATTTAAAAGTATTTCAGTTTCATGTTAGTTTTGGTCAAAACCTGAAAGAGCCGCTGTGGAGGAACCAAAGAGCCACATGTGGCCCCAGAGCCACAGGTTGCAGACCCCTGATCTAAAGTGAAATGAGACAGAAACTCCTTTATAGTGCAGTAATGTTGCCCTTTTAAAATATTTTAAACACCATTTGTCCAAAAAAACAACAACCTTCAGAGCCTTTTTAGAACGATTTTGTGCCTTTACTTCTGTGTATGGTATTTCACACATAAACCAAGATATGGGTTTGCATTTTGTTTCGGAATTATTTATTTGGAGGTGCAGGTCAGTATTGCATGTGCAGTTCAGGCCACCTCTTTTCAAAGTCATGCCTTTTTGATGTGTCATCTATCATTTTGTAGGAAAAAACCCATCATCATTGATAAAAACGATGTTATCTTCAAGGCTGCATAGATCTCAAAATATGTTCCTGGTAAATAGATGCCATTAGAAGAGTGGAAATTACCCATGCCTAAATGTCTCATAACCCTGGCCTCTGGACTCATTACTGATAACAATCTGGATGGGCCCGTTTTTACTTTGAGCTCATGCATGTGGCATCCATTAAAAATAGATCTTTAAAACTGATTTGTTTGACCACTTGTGTGTGAGGGCTCAGAATCCAAAGGGCACAAACTCACATGCAAACAGTCACTTTCTTCTTATTTTTTAAAATTTTTTACACTTTGCAGTTTTAAATAACATTTGTGAATATGATAGCATTTTTATAAAGTTTCACAAAAGTTTTCCAGTCAGTAATCATTTGCTTGTGTGGTTATATCATCTGTAAATATGTTTTCTTGATCATCGGTGTCAAGTCTTAGACTTTGTACTCAGAAAATCTCACATTTCTACCACAGATAATGAAAAAAAGTGCTTATTTTTTATTTCAATAGGTTTCTGAAGCATTTTGTTGAAAACTGCAGACTCTTTGTGTAGCTCTGCTTCTCAAAGATCCAGTTCATTAGTTATTTTATTTTTCACCAATTCCTGGTTACATTTACTTTTAACATCACTCTTTTGAAATACAAGACTATGCAACATCATTGCTAGCCTTAAATCATCTCCATTCTGATGTTTATCATTTTTATTTTGGATGAAGCAGGTGAATTAAAATGAATACAACTGAAGTAGACATGAGGGTAACCACCATATTGTGTCTTTAAACACGTACAGTGTCACCCAGATGTAATGGATATATCAAGGGGTCAATATTAAACTGACACACTTTATATATCTTAATTTACTTATTCAGATTGAATAGTAATTTCACAGATTCTTTTCTTTTTCCGTTTACCCAATATTTCTGTGATCTTTATGATGGATAAGTAAAACAGAAGCCATAGAGTGACAATGGAAACGTTAACTTAGTTTGGTATGCCAAAGACACTACCATTTATTTAAATAAATCAACTAAAATTAACACCATTACACTTTGATTGATAGATTTCACTTTCTTGCAATTTAATACGTCAGCACATTTAAATTGTAACAACAGACATAAATACAGGATGTCATTATACTTAGTCTGTGGCTCTTTAGCTTAAATATAGTTACCAGCTAGAATGGAGATAAGAGAGATTTAAGAGGAATATAGGGAGAGGTTAAGAGAGGAAGTTATTTATCCTGAGTTTAACCAGATGACACTTTCCATCCGACTTCTGCTAAATCCAGGTACGTTTGTAAACGCTGACTCATTACCTTGATGACGATTAGTCTGGTAAAGAGATGGTACCAGCCTTTCAGACGTACAGAATCGTGCAGGTCCAGTACGTCCGAACCGGTTCTCGTTTACGTTTCAACGTCTCCTGGGATCCGCGTCGATCATCAGAAAAGGGTGTCAGCTCCTGGTTGACTTCAAGATAACTTATTCCAGAAAGCAATTTAATTCAAAGTTCTGAGCTTGTACGCTCGGTTCGAAGTGGACTAATAACAACATGTTATTAGTCCTTAACTGAATGACGTGTCCTTAGTGTGTGACTGACATTCATCCAGCTCGAAGAGAAAGTTCACATCTCTCCTTCCTCACAGGAACTAACTGTTTTCAGGAAAACAGAACCCTTAGTAGAAGATCTGAGAATGAGAGGACTTGTCCCTTTCCGATTGGTTCGAAAAGAACCAGTCGAGCTCACTTGTTATCACGATTCAAGGTGAAATCAGAGCAGAGTGAAAATGTTTAGGAAAAACAGAGAGTACTGGAGTCATTCTCATGAAAACAACGGATTAACTGTCTTCTTCATTTCTAAACAAAACGGCCAGGTCTCTCTGACCCAAGTCTTCAACTTTCACACAGCAGTGGACACAGTGATGTGCAGAAGTGACACAGTTTCACTTTACAGAATAACACAGCTTATAGCATATGTGACCATGAAAATGACAAATTGTTATTCTTTTGATTACATTAGAATAAAATTAAAGAAGCCAATAGTCTCTTTTGGTGACTATGTTCTCAGATTACAACAGTAATGGAATAATTTGTAGTAAATGTCTTGTTTTACTGAGAGGTCAGTAAAGGTCATCTCTGGAACAGTTCAAAAATACAAAGGTGTATCAGAGTGGGCACGGTCATGCCCACTACACAACTGTCAACTGTGAAACTATTGAATCCCTGTTAAAACTAAAGCATGTTAATTTATGTATTTTGCCATATTCAAGTAAAATCTGTTTTTCTTGTCACTTCTGGTTTGTGTTGATCAAAGTGTTTTCTTGTTTCTGTCAGGCTGTCAGGTGGAGATCTGTGCTCAAATGATTGAGTTTAAGTGTAGTGGTTGAGGATTACTGTATTTTTCGGTGTATAGGTTGCACCTTTTTATCATTTTTTTCAAGGCCTGCGACCTATATATGGCTTTTTATCACTTTTGGCGAAAAATGTTTAAATCCAGCTCATTTCACAATTACGTACATTTATTAAGGAAAAGTTAAGCTCAGACACATATTTGCTATAATTTTTATCAAACAAATAATTGTTTTTAAGTGTTAATCTTCTTTAAAGCCTTGCTGTGCGCTCCTGTGGCAGACATTTGCAGCAGAGCTAAACGTAGGTGCGACCTATTTAGGGATTTTTCCAATCTATTGGTAATAATTGGACAATGCGACCTATACTCCGAAAAATACGGTATACAGTATCCTGTGTGTGTGTTTGTGTGTGTATGTTTCCTGCAGGGAGTTTCCACCTGAGCTGACCCCATTATAGGTCTTATTGCAGGTCAGCTCTATATGTTTGGGGCTACCAATGGTTAACCTTCTGAAAAATCTCTGCTTTTATTTTTATTGTTTTTTTTCTTCCCCTCCTCCATCCTTGTTTATCCTGACATCTCCACCATCTTAACCCCACCACCCTTCGTCTTGTGACTGTTGTTTGTGGCTCGTGGCGTGCTCAGTAAGAGTTACCGTCAAACGGCGAAGAGGGGATGCAGATTAGCTTTAACACGCTGAGTAAGACCGCAGCACTCACAACAGCACATTGCTGCTAATTTGGTACCGCAGTTAATTCATCCCCCACCCACGTGCATACAAACACGGGCTCACACTGCGCTCCTGCCTCCAAGAATCGCTCAGAACTTTGCATCATGGGATTGTTCTTTTCTTACTGGGAATGACAGACCTGTCCTTAATGAGCAGAGAAGAGGCTTTGTGTGCGTGTCCGTTGTGTATACAGTACGAGTGCATGTGTGTGGGAGAGCTCTGGCTCCGTGGCAGCTCTTGGCAGAGCAGCACTCTCTTCTCCCTGGTTGCTAACATCAGGGGACCAGCCAGGCATGTAATGGAAACTTTAGAGATTCAGAGGAGTAGCCTGCTAAATACGACCCCCTGATGTACGGCCTTAAATGGCTCCCATTGTGGAGGTTATCATAATAACTTCATTATATTTTATACTGCAAAAAAAGCATGTTTTTTTTACTACTAAAATGAGGCAACATTCAAAAGTCTGAAGCAGGGTTGTAATTTGGTAGGTATAAACACAGGAATGCTGATTGTAGCTCGGGGTCGAACTTATATAGATATATTTTTCTCATCATTAGAGTTGGAGGAAGAAAAAAAAACTTCACCTAGAAACATTGTTTATCATCCAAGAGAAAAAGGTTGAGTTACAGACAGTAGATGAAAAGCAGATGCTTGAAGGTGGAGCCTCCTTAGTTTTAATGGTGTTTCGCTGCCGCAGGTTGTTTGGAGCGGACGTGTTGTAGCAACAGAGAACTTGGTTTTTAGTATTGTTGGCTGTGTGTGAGAGCAACTCTGCATTTATATAAATATGAATGCCTTTCAAATATGCCTTGGTTCGTTTGTGTGTGTGTGTGTCTTAAAAATGATGATGCCTCTGTCTGCTGAGAATTTTAGGGGCGAGGATTGCACGTTCTTGACATCTGCAGGGGAGAACTAGCCTGGTGAATATTTTCCTTTAGACCAAGTGGTTGATTTAAAACCAGCTGCCTGCTTAGGGTGTTAATCTGTGACTATTTGCATATCCAGACACGCTCTTTGCTTTCGTCTTCTTTGAACAAGGGCAGTAAAAGTTTCCTCTCGCGTCACAACTAAATCTATATTTGCATCGAGGTGAGTGGAACTCATCTCTGCTGCACATTATTTTTCCTCAGCCCCGGCATCTCTGACACTAAAAGGAGCAGCGGGGCAAAATGAAAAGAGCAGGTCTGCAGCCGTCTGTGCCCTAATGAGGCTTGCCAGCCAGAACAGGTGGCGTTTTGTCCAGGCTGTGTCCAGAGAGCGTGAGAGGACGGCAGTCATCGCAACATGCATTCATAAGGAATTGTTTTTATATAATTTTTATATGTTGAAAGCACAATTAAGCTCTAATCCTGCAGACAGAATTGAGCTTTGAATAAAGACTTCTCCGTGAAAGGGGTGAATTACTTCCTGGAAATGTTGAATGTGGGCAAATTGATGCTGCATGTCTGCAGCTCGACATTTTGATGACAGCTTCAAAGCAGAAATGGCAATCAGAACACAATTGTTGATGTTACAAAAGCTGCAAATGTTGTTTTTATTCTGCATTCGAGAAATCTTTTTTTATTTCGTGTGCACAGTCGCTGCCAAACGAAGACATTTGTGCAGCCGTTGGGCTCCTCGATGCGTTCCCTCCCTGAGAGCTTGGCAGTTGGGTGTTATTTAAGAGGGCTTCATCCTACTTTGTGATTGCAGCTCTGACCAAGCCGACAACCCATCGACCAACAGCATGCAAATAACTCACACGAGCGTGCACCTACACACACACTGGAAGAGCACCACACAAAGTGCAAGCGGCACACATGCACAAATAATCTGCCACAGTCACGACTCGATTTGTCACACGGTGCTGCGGCATTAGAAATTACACCTCATGCTTGACAGCGCACCCCGACGCCTGCACACGTGCACATGAAAACACTTCCTCCTTTCCTGTGCCTGTTTTTCCGGTGAAAACGAGAACCCTGCAGGGAGCGAAGTGGGAAAGTGGGGGTGGGAAGAGGGGCGAGCATCTGGAATAACGTTCACTCGTCTCTCATATCAGCGCTTTGCGTCTGATCTCCATCTTTCTCACACACACACACACACACACTTTCATTTGACATATCAGCCATCACCATCTTCACAGCCTCACCTGCTGCTCGCTCTGATGACATCAGAGCAGGAGTTGCTCTTAAAGTGGACCCCATCTTCTGTTTGTCGTAGCTGGTGCCGTCCTGACTGGGACTCAAACCGTTTGAGGAATGGGGGCTGCTGGGGGAAAGTGATATACTGTACATCATCACACACTTACAGGTGGCTGTAAATGCAAACTGCAGTCTGGATTTTTTTAATTTTTCGCCTCAACGGGCATGGCTGGAATTTATTTGACCCTGATTTTGAAAACTTTTGGATGTTGTTGAGTAAATAATAAAACAGACTGCAGTGATTTGCAAATCTCATAAACCCCTATTTATTTCACAATGGAATGGAACATGGTAAAAAAATAAAAATAAAACTGATAAAAATATATGTTTTTGAAGAAAAAGAAGTAGTTTTGAATTTACTGGCACCAATATACTTAAACAAGGTTGGGATAGGGGTGACAAAAGGCTGTTAAATAAAGTGGGAGGAGCTTTTTGCAAATAATTAAGTTAATTTACAACAAGTCAGAAAGATGCTGGGTATTAAAAAAAGAGCATTTTAGAGAGGCTGAATCTGAGTTGTTGTTTTCTTTATTTGTACTGTACATAATTCAGCCATCTATATTTTTTACCAATTTTTTTTTTTCCTTTTGGGATTGATGGAAAGCAGGTGCCTTTCTCCAGTGGTCACTGTGCAAAACAAATTACACCATGAACCATGCTGGTGAAGATTCTCAGTCGTCCAGGACATGATAAAATCAAAAAAGGCGTTCAATACAAGTCCAGTTGATCTTGTATTGAACGCCTTTTTTGATTGATTACACCATGAACCAGTTGCAAGTCCATCACAAGGCATGTGTACGTGAACTTATAAAGAGATACGTTTTGAAAAACTTTTTTTTTCTGTTTCCAAAAGAGGAATAAAAAAAATTGTTAATAATAATAATAATAATGAATTCAATTTATAATGCACTTTTCATTAATAAAAATCCCAAAGTGCTACAAAGTGCAACAAAAGCAAAAATCAAATAAAACAAGTGATAAAATCAAGTAAAATCAATAATAATATCAACCAAGATCAAAGATAAAATCATGTGGAGGCAGAATAGGCTTGCTTAAAAAGAAAAGTCTTTAAGCCGTTTTTAAAGTCAACCAGTGACTGTGGAGCTCTCAGGTAGTCAGGGAGGGAGTTCCATAGGCGGGGGGCAGCCACACAGAATGCCCGGTCTCCCATGGTCCTTAATTTGGTGCGTGGAATGTGAAGGAGATTACTGTTCTGTGATCATAGAGGATCGTAGGTGGATGAATATGGTGCTAGGACCTTTGCATTTAATTAAAAAACTGTGTCCAAATGAGATGTCAACTATCAAAACAGAGTCGCTCTTTTTTTTGGGGGGGGGGGGTGGATTGTATTGAATTTAATACGTCTCCAACAAATGTCGCACATGTGATTGGTCTTACAGTGTACTTTTTGCTGAAGCAGAAGTGACTGGATAATGTTTAGATGTTTTCTTATTCCTGGTGCTTTGGGGGACGAGCAGCTCTTATGTGCTGCTTGCAACAACCACCAAATCAAAGAATTAGTGAAAGACAGACTCCGTGACCCAACCGCAGTCAGTCACTAAGCAGGATTTGTGTCGATTCATGTCCCACGTTAAAACTTAGCCTTATCTTTATTGTGCGTTTTAAAATCTGATGTGTGTGTGTGTGTGAAGCAGGTAGGCTCTGCAGGCTACCTTCAGAGCGTATCAATATAACTGACAGCGCTAATGGTGCAATGATTCTAACCATCAGGCGACTAAAAGCTTGATTTCACAGAACGTTTTGCATAATCAGCTTTTTAGTTTATATTTGTGATGATTTTTTTTTTCTCCAGCATTTTGCTATTTGCATATAAAACCCAAGTTTTCACTTCCATTCACAGGATGAGTGTCGTAACTTCATCAGAGTGCTGCTCAGCAGACGAGGAGGCTTGTTTTTGTGTGGGACCAACGCCTTCAACCCACTGTGTGCCAACTACACTGTAAGTTAACACTCTGTCACATCTGTCAGACGCTCTGCACCTCTCCCACACCTGTTAGTGGTCTGACAAAACCCCGATTCACAGAACAGCTTTAATATAAATAGTTTATATTAATTTTCAGTTGCGAGGTGTTGCCTCTAAAATTTAGTTATGATTGCTGAGGTGAAAACCTTCAGCTTGATCAGAGATGTTTGAGGTGTTGTTTACTTTATGACACTTCTAAAATTGTGTTTTTTTTCTTCTGAGAAATAATTATTTCCTGGTGATTGTGGTTTGCCAAGCTTAAAGCAATAGTTCAGCTCTTTACAGATTGGGGTTCTGTGTAAAGGTTATAAACCATTAAAGCTCCTTAATGACTTCAGTTTGGAAAGATAGATGTGTTGAGTTTACGGCTCAAAAATAGTTCCCGCCTTTATGTTCTTGCAAATATCAAGAAATCTATGTTAAATGTATCATATTTATTTAAAAAACAATCTGCAAATGAATTTTTGAGATTTGAAGTTTAAGACGATGTCAATTCCCTTCGGTTCTGGTCCTGCTCGGACTTGCATGCTAGCTCGTCCATCTTTTCTAAATTAAACTTTACTTTACTAAGCAGTTTAAAAGAGATATTTTATTTTATGTTTGTAATTTTTGAAAACACGTTAAACAATTTATGGGGGTTATAAGCTGTCCCAAAAATTATTATTTTTAAAGGTTTGAAAAAAAAAAATCAAGTTTGTCACAAAAAAGAAAAAGAAAAAAAGAAAAGGAACAAAAATGGAGAAGGTAGGACGGCCTGAGAGTAAATCTGGACATTTAATTTGTTTATCTGGATGGATTTCTGTTTGTTTGTTTAATTGCAATGTTGCTTGTGGTTACAAGAAAGAGAGAATCTCACATAAATGAAGAAATGTTTATGTTTATGTTTATTAAATTTGTTCATTTTTTTTTTTTACAAAAAACACAATACAAAACAGTCCCATAAATGATAACGTACAAAATGTAAAAAAATGAAAGGTAGCAGAAAGAAGAAAAAATCTTATTATATCTGCCCCTTTTTTCAAACAATCAATTCAAACAAAAATAATCTTCCAGTAACAGAACAAAATGAATAACTCTTTCTAATTTTCTAACTAATACAATACACATTATGCTACTTCATATATATTTTTTAGCAATTTAGTTTTGATCATTTTCTTAAATGTAAACATTGACTTGGCATTTTTAACTACATTCTCCAAGCCATTCCATAATCTAATTCCCTGGATTGAGGTAGAACGTCCCTTCAAACTGGTTCTGAATTGTGGTTTTACAAACAACTCAGTTCCCTTAAGATTATAACAACTTTGTCTTTTAACAAAATGCATTTGGATATTTAAAGGTAATGCATTATTCTGAGCCCTACTATACATAACTGATAAAACATTATAATCTACCAAATCATGGAACTTTTTCATTCATTCATTCAACCTTTATTTAGTCAGGTAAATCTTTTGAACCTCATGGGCTCATTTACGAAAGCGACCTGTTAAAACTAAAGAACAATGAACAGCAGTGA
>JBBPBX010066571.1:0-19631 GCA_038048925.1 Garcialebias charrua | reverse complement strand
AGAAATGCTATGTATAAAAGGCTCCTCTGCATGGTGGCAGACAGGATCATGATGTTGGAAGGATTACCAAAGAAGGTGAGAATCTGGTAAAAAATCACCAGACACGTGTTTCTATGTTCTGGATTATTAGCCCAATACACTAAAAACATCTCATCCAAGTCTCCATCAAATGTTTGCTGTAGGCCCAGTGCTGCACAAGACAGCTGTTACTATGAATTACAATCCAACTTAAGATTTACTTTGTTTTTCTCTTATTTCAAGAGCAGCCAGACCACATTTGAACTGTCAAATAGAGACTGAGACACGGTCGATATGGCTGTGTAGAGCTAACTCTTTTCATTCAAATTAAGCCCAGGCTGTGTTTAAATGTACGGGCCCTAAAATTTGCTGGGGTTCTGCTTGAGGAATAAGAAAAGAGCTAGAAAAGTAGAACAAGACTACCGGATACTGCGCATTGTACACCCATCAACAAACTATTATACAGCAAATTATGTCAAAGGCCTGGTTTTAACTTTGACCTTGGATTGTGACCTTAACCTTAGATCTGGAGTGATGAAAGCTTATGCAGCACTCTGTCTAGTGATAATGCATGTGTGTATGAAGTGTTTTTTTAAAGCTTTTACCATAGTTTCTGGAATATAGGTCGCACCTGAATATAGGTCGCATTGTCCAATTATTGCCAAAGAATTGGAAAAGTCCATATATAGGTCACACCTGAGTATAGGTCGCACCTACGTCAAAATGTGGACCGTGTTTAGCTCTGCTGCAAATGTCTCTTCCACAGGAGCGCACAGCAAGGCTTTTAAGAAGATTAACACTTAAAAACAATTACCGTATTTTCTGGTGTATAGGTCGCACCGGTGTATAGGTCGCATTGTCCAATTATCACCAATAGATTGGAAAAATCCCTAGATAGGTCGCACCGGTGTATAGGTCGCACCTACGTTTAGCTCTGCTGCAAATGTCTGCCACAGGAGCGCACAGCAAGGCTTTTAAGAAGATTAACACTTAAAAACAATTATTTGTTTGATAAAAGTTATAGCAAATAAGTGTCTGAGCTGAACTTTTCCTTAATAAATGAACGTAATTGTGAAATGAGCTGGATTTAAAAATTTGTTTCGCCGAAAGTGATAAAAAGCCATATATAGGTCGCACCGGTGTATAGGTCGCAGGCCTTGAAAAAACCATAAAAAGGTGCAACCTATACACCGGAAAATACGGTATTTGTTTGATAAAAATGATAGCAAATATGTGTCTGAGCTGAACTTTTCTTTAATAAATGAATAATTTTAGCAGGATAAACACCTAAAAATATATATATTTGTTAGCTGACATTATTGTAAAAGTGTGTCTCAGTTTAATTTTTGTTAATAAATGATTACAAATCAGCTTATTTTATAAAAAGCCATAAATAGGTCGCACCTGAATATAGGTCGCAGGGCATGCAAAAATGATAAAAAGCCGCGACCTATATTCTGGAAAATACGGTACTTACCGTTCCACTATTATGGCCTTTAGCATTTGTTTTTGCTACTTTTAGCCTTTATCTATAATTCTGTTATTTTTATGTTTGAAAGTTTTGTTGCTACATGTAGCTTTTAACTACTGGTCTGCTTTTTAAAGATTTTATTTTAGTAGTTTTACCATAAAATCCCAACACCATGACCTTCTTTATTTGCCATCAGTAAGACCCCTGAAACAGTTAGGGGTCTCACTCCGTCACAGAGGCCAGGAGGCAGCGGAGCTGCTGCAGGGGTTCTAGTACAGAAACCCACAGCTCTTTTCAATTAAAAACTGTATGAGGTGTTGTATGTTGTGAGTCGGTGGGCGGAGTACTTCGAAGACCTCCTCAATCCTACTGGCACGTCTTCCACTGAGGAAGCGGAGCCTGGGGACTTTGGGTCGGGCTCTCCAATCTCTGGTGCTGAGGTCGCCGAGGTGGTTAAAAAGCTCCGCGGTGGCAAGGCTCCGGGGGTGGATGAGATTCGTCCTGAGTTCCTTAGGGCTCTGGATGTTGTGGGGTTGTGTTGGCTTACGCGACTCTGCAATATCGCGTGGACATCGGGGGCAGTTCCCTTGGATTGGCAGACTGGGGTGGTGGTTCCCCTATTCAAAAAGGGGGACCGTAGGGTGTGTTCCAACTATAGAGGGATCACACTCTTAAGCCTCCCTGGTAAGGTCTATTCAGGGGTTCTGGAGAGGAGGGTCCGTCGGATAGTCGAACCTCGGATTCAGGAGGAGCAGTGTGGTTTTCGTCCTGGTCGTGGAACACTAGACCAGCTCTACACCCTCAACAGGGTCCTGGAGGGTGCGTGGGAGTTTGCCCAACCAGTTTACATGTGCTTTGTAGACTTGGAAAAGGCATTCGACCGCGTCCCTCGGGGGGTTCTGTGGGGGGTACTCCGGGAGTATGGGGTACCAGGCCCTTTGATATGGGCTGTTAGGTCCCTGTACGACCGGTGTCAGAGCTTGGTCCGCATTGCCGGCAGTAAGTCAGGCTCGTTTCCGGTGAGAGTTGGACTCCGCCAAGGTTGCCCTTTGTCACCGATTCTGTTTATAACTTTTATGGACAGAATTTCTAGGCGCAGCCAAGGTGTTGAGAGGATCCGTTTTGGTGGCCTTAGAATCGCTTCTCTGTTTTTTGCAGATGATGTGGTCCTATTGGCTTCATCAGCTCGTGATCTACAGCTTTCGCTGGAGCGGTTTGCAGCTGAATGTGATGCGGCCGGGATGAGGATCAGTTCCTCCAAATCCGAGGCCATGGTCTTGAGCCGGAAAAGGGTAGCGTGCCCTCTCCGGGTCGGGGAGGAGGTCCTTACCCAAGTGGAGGAGTTTAAGTATCTCGGGATCTTGTTCACGAATGAGGGAAAACTGGAGCGTGAGATCGATAGGCGGATAGGTGCAGCGTCTGCAGTGAAGCGGGCGCTGTACCGGTCTGTCGTGGTGAAGAGAGAGCTGAGTCAAAAGGCAAAGCTCTCAATTTACCGATCGATCTACGTTCCCACCCTCATCTATGGTCATGAGCTTTGGGTTATGACCGAAAGAACAAGATCTCGGATACAAGCGGCTGAAATGAGTTTTCTCCGCAGGGTGGCTGGACTCTCCCTTAGAGATAGGGTGAGAAGCTCAGTCATCCGGGAGGGACTCGGAGTAGAGCCGCTGCTTCTCCACATCGAGAGGAGCCAGTTGAGGTGGCTCGGGCATCTGGTTAGGATGCCTCCTGGACGCCTCCCTGGTGAGGTGTTCCGGGCATGTCCCACCGGGAGGAGACCCAGAGGAAGACCCAGGACACGCTGGAGGGACTATGTTTCTCGGCTGGCCTGGGAACGCCTTGGGATTCCCCCAGAGGAGCTGCTCCAAGTGGCTGGGGAGAGGGAAGTCTGGGCCTCCCTACTTAGGCTGCTACCCCCGCGACCCGACCCCGGATAAGCGGAAGAAAATGGATGGATGGATGGATGAGGTGATGTGATGAGGCACGAGGCCCGGTTTTCACTCGGGACCAGACCTTGCCTTTTACCCCGCAGCCTTGTGCCAGTCGAGACCCGCTCACATTTCAAATGCATCACATTAAACACGCAAAGGCTGCCAATCGCAATCTGATGAAACATGTGGAAACAATTAAAGTCTGAGCGAACGACAGCTCGATGGCAGCAGTTAATTCTGCCGACTGGCTCCAGAAACACGGCCTCAGCAGTGAGGGAACCCACAGGGAAAACCCACTTCTCTTTTTTTTATCAAAGCCTATAGCTGCTTTCTGTGTGCTGCGGTTTAGTAAATCTGTGTTGGATCATCAGAAGGTGAGAGATCAGATAAGGCACGGCCGACCTTCCAGTTGGGTTCATCAAAACTGGAGCGTTTTATTGTTAACACGTCTGTCCTGCAAGAAATCTCTGACAGACTCCATCTGAACTCTGTCCAAACACAGAGGGACTAAATCATATTAGAAACTCAAACTAGACTTTTTAAACTGATTAAAACAGGACCTAATGGCAAAGACCTGCTGTGCATCAATATTTTCATCCCAGCTCGTAACCCCTCACCCCGTTCCTCTTAAATATCCCGAGTAGGTTCCTCCCTGACTGTGTCATCACATCTCACTCCCACAAACATATCCAAGGGCACTGCCCCCCTCACTCCCACAACTTTCACTCAGAATAACAAACAACTGCCAGAAAAACAAAGAAAATACTTTTCTTCTTCTTCTGGGAAACGTCTAAAAGATGAAAACACTTTGGACAATGATCTGAAGTTCTAATTGTTTTAAAGCACAACGGAACAAAAGGCATCTTAGAAAAGGGAAGAAGAAAATACATTTGTTTTAATGTTGAGTAACTTTTTAATCAACTTAAAACCAGTGGAGTTCTGTTGTCGTCATGTGGACAGGAACACAGGAAATATAGTTAACATCTGTCGGCCATCCCTCAGCTTCATCTCTGCCGTCACCTTATCTGTCTGCCTCTCTCCCACACTGCTGCCTTCCTGCCAGCTGTTTGCTTTTCTTTTGTCATCTTTAAGTGTGTCCTGCAGGTCAGGCTATTCTGACCTGGTCAAAAGTTTCAAATTACTATATTTTTCAGCCTATAAGTCCTAGTTTTTTGCATAGTTTGCATGCCCTGCGACTTATACACCGAAGCAACATATTTATGGATTCCCCCATATTTAGAAACCTTTGGCTAAGATATGACCGTTTTCATTCATTCCAACTGAAAATAATGAACATTAATATTTTCAGCCACTAGATGGCACTCAAGTAGTATGGCATGCCATTTTGTCATGTAATAGATAAAAGTGGCTATTAATGACACAATCGGCTTGCCATATTGGCCACCGTCGTCCAGCTCACATGGAGCAACAGTCAACTCAGCTTCATTCCGCTGCACTGCCCCAGCTAAATGCAGCTAATTTGACTGATAAAGTGCATTTATTAAGTAAAAGTTCAACTGAATCATAACTTTATTATAATTTTGAGCAAACAATTAATTGTTTTAGGTGCTTATCTTGTTAAATTTTGAAGAAGTGAACAGCATTCCTCCTTCCTGATTTCACTCCCTCAGAGCATGCTCCTGGAGAACAGAGGCAATGAATACGTCTGAAAATGCAGCTGATTTTGTTTGTTTGTTTGTTTGTTTATTTATTCATTTCATTTCCATTAAAACAATACAATTTCAAGAGAAAAAATATAAAATACCTATAAAATGAAAGGCGGCAGAAGAAGAATTAAATCTTATCAATTCTGCCCCTTCTTAACAAAATCAATTCAAACAATCAATTCAAGCAATAATCACAAATAATACAACAAAACCCAAAACATATCACAATTATTCTTTATAGTTTTCGCTAATATTAACTAACTTAAATGTATCTCGTCAGCATTATATTCTTTATCCTTTTCTTAAATACAAATAATGATTCCTCATTTTTAATATCATTATTCAAACCATTCCATAGATCAATTCCCCTCATTAAAGTAGACCTACGGATGCTAAACACTCTGCCTGCTCTGCCCCCCCTCCCATTTGAACTGCCTTAACACTAAAACTTTCTCACACATTACCACACAACACAAAGATTTTAACACTGGACTCTGTGTCATCAAACGGTTTATTCACTAAGCTCTCGGTCATGTGCTCATACAGTTTGCACTACTTCTCATACTTGCACTAATGTTTGTATTACATCACTGCCTATAATCATAATACTGTTTACATTCTCTGTTTACATTTATTAATACTGTTTACTTTTATTACTACTGCTTACATGTAACTACTACTGTTTACATTTACACTACTCTAATATCTACACCACTGCTGATACATATACAATGTGCTCTGAACGGTCTTATTTAGGGATGCCCAATGTGCCTTACTGCATATGCCACTTTTTGCCTCTATAACAACATCAACTACTACCTCATACATATACTGTGTACATTAACTCATACGCTGCTTTGCCACTTTGCAAATGTCAATGCTAGAAACCTTTAGTTTATTTTAGTTATACTTTTTATACTCTTTTTTTTATACTAGTATGCAAAAACTCAGGACAGTATTATGTTCATTAAATGTTTAATGTTTTAGTTTTAGAGTTGGTGTAAATTTTCATACTCTTATTCCACTATGCAAAAAACTCAGGACAGTGTTAGTTTTACTATTTTATGCTTATGTCAATTATTATATGTTTTAGTGTTTCAATGTTTAGATGTTTACTGTTGCACCGAGGGACTGAGAGAAACGCAATTTCGGTCCTGTGTATGTCCTGTACAGTACATATTGCAGATCTGACAATAAAGTTGACTTTGACTTTGACTTTGACTACCCCGCAAACTTGTTCTAAACTTTGTCTTAACAAAAATATCAGTTCCTTTTAAATTATAGCAACTGCTCCTTTTTACAAAATACTCTTGTACGTTCGATGGTAAATTGTGATTCTGAGCCCTGTACATTAGTAATAGAATAAAGTAGTCCACCAAATCATAAAACTTGAGTAATTTCAGTTGATGAAATAAAATACTTGAAGGATGACAATAATGTTTTCTTGAGATAATTCGTACAGCTCTTTTTTGTAAAATAAAGATAGATTTGGTTGCAGTTTTACAAGCTGTACCCCAGACACCAATACAATAAATTAAATTTGGCACAACAATTGTATTATACAGTAAACACAAAGCCTTGTCTGTCAGTAAGTCCCTCGTTTTATATAGTACTGCCATGGACTTAGACATTTTAGTTCTTACAAAATTTATGTTTTTTCCATGACAATTTATCATCGATAATCACACCCAAAAACTTTACTTCATTCACTCTTTGTATCTCCACACTATCAATCTTGAAAAGAAAATGGATTTAACTGTCAAAGTGCATTTATTAAGGAAAAGTTCAACTGAAACATAACTTTATTATAATTTTGAGCAAACAAATAATTGTTTTTAAGTGTTAATCTTGTTTAAATTTTTGTTAAAGTCTTCCTGTGCACACTCCCGTTGCCGCCATTTGGCAGCCAATCGATTTTTAGCACAACACCGACCCATATTTCCGTGTTCGACCCACGTTTCCGGGTTGTCTGCGGTGATTCATAACACAACGCGTGAGCGTTGATGCAGAACAGATGCAACTTATACAGTGAAGCAACGTTTTTATGGATTTTTAAACTTGATTAGACATACTTGGACTGATGCGACTTATAGGGCGGTGCGACGTGTACAGCGGAACTAAATAAAATGGAAAGGAAACAAACTCAAACCTAACTTTAAGCACTGACTTCTGAGTCCACACAAATAAAACTGAAAGTGTGCACAGGCTTTAGTAGACATGATTTAAGTAGGCTAATTAAGTTTTAAACCAAACGTTAAACAACAGTACGCTGAAGTCCCCCATCGCTGAGGGATTTCAATAGTGAATGTTTGTAGTCTTGGAGATGAATGTTTTCCTGGACTGTAACTGAACAGGGAATGAAAGTAAATCTCGATGATTTTGGTGTAAGATATTCAAGTGGGTAAGAGTTAAACTGTGGAGGAGAACAGACTTTTTTTTCCCTTCTTGTCCAAGACAGCACAGAGTGATGGATCCTGGAGTTGAGGGAGAAATGTAATCCATGACCAGTTACTACAACAGCACCAAGGGGTGGCCAGTGGTGGTCTTAGCTACCATAGAATAACCTTGGACAACCCAAATTGCCACTCCAATCATTTGAGGAAACTATACATTTAAGCAATATAAAATTTAGAAAGCATAGCTTCCTCAAAAGATAGGGGTGGTCAGATCACATATCGTGGTGACCACCTTGGATTTTGACTTGGCAACCCAATTATTGATGGAGACCTTTTTTACACCTATGGATACAGCCACACACCAAAATAAAAGTCAGCATGTTGGCTATTTTCAAGTTATCCAGCTCAATGGTTAATGCATTTATATAAATGGCGGAAGCCAACTTGACAACCCAATTTTCAAAAATAACCTTTCTTACACCTAGATGAGCCACCCATCGAAATGGAAGTCGGTTTCAAGTTAACTTTTGCTTAATAAATGCACTTTGATTGTCAAATCAGCTGTATTTCAAAAGGATTCACTGTCTAAAGCCTGGACTACACCTCAGCGTACATGAAGTACGCCACTGTACGTGCGCATTTTGTGCGCATGTTTTCGCTGCTATAGCTCGGCTTTTATCAGCTTTCAAACGCTCGCGTTCTCGCTCCAGATCCTTGTTGTAATATGAGCAGCTGCGCGCGGAGGGGACTCAACTGAGCTCGCTGATTGGTCACTTGCTGACACGCCTACTGAAATGATTGACAGCTTTCAGTCAGCTCAGTGAAACCTCGAGAATGCATCATGAGCAGCTCGCTGAAGACTTCTGCGGTGTTCAGTGGTCCGGGAGCATGCAAAGGGAGGGAAAATAAAACAGGAAGGAGGAACACTGCTCGTTTCTTCAAAAATTTAATAAGAAAAGCACCAAAAATAATTATTTCTTTGCTCAAGTTATACGACAGGTGTGTCTCAGTAGAACTTTTACTTAATGAATGCAGTTTAATTGTCAAATGAACTGCATTTCGCCAGCGCAGTGCAGCTGGTTTGACGGTTGCTCCAAGCAGCTAGCAGAACGAAGGTGGAAGACTGTGGCAAGCCGATTGTATCATTAATATATGTTGAAGATTCTCAGTCATCCAGGACATGGTAAATTCAAAAAAGTTCAAGACAAAAACAATAATGTATAAAGTACAATAAATAAAGTCTAGTTGTGTTCGTCTTGAACTTTTTTGAAATTTTCATTGCAGCCCTTTTTACCTAGCCTGGCCCTTGCCTTCCTGCACAGCTCCGCTCAATTCTCATTTCCCTTCACTGCACAGTCTGGGACTGCACCCACCCACAAGGATTTCTCCGGTAGATTTTTGTTCGGACCAATCAGAGAGCAGAAGGCGGAGTTTTGAACGACGTCGACTGACGTCGTCATTCAAAATGGCTGCCGCCACGAAGGAATTTTCAATAAAACAAGGTAAAAAACTATTATTTCTCTGCTGAGAAAAAATATATTTCATAGCTGACGTTATATCAGAAGTGTTCCTGAGCAATCAGAGAGCAGAAGGCGGAGTTTTGAACGATGTCGACTGACGTCGTCATTCAAAATGGCTGCCGCCACGAACGAATTTTCATAGCTGACGTTATATCAGAAGTGTTCCTGAGCAATCAGAGAGCAGAAGGCGGAGTTTTGAACGATGTCGACTGACGTCGTCATTCAAAATGGCTGCCGCCACGAACGAATTTTCATCAAAACAAGGTAAAAAACTATTACCCTGATGCATGCTCAATAATCCAGGTAGAAAAATCTACGACGAATCTTCGGACGAAAGACGAAACGTTTCTACAATTTTTTGCTTTGTTTTGTTTGTTTTTTTTGTTTTTTTTGAATGTCCAGAGGACCAGACTTAGCTTTTTTAGGTAAAAAACTATTATTTCTCTGCTGAGAAAAAATATATTTCACCGCTGACGTTATATCAGAAGTGTTCCTGAGCTTAACAGTTCCTAAATCAATTCACGAAATGGTCAAATCTGCTGGATATTAAATAGTTTCGGTTTGATATTTTCCAAACAGCCTCGGGTGCGCTACGAAAATAAATGATAAAAAATCGAATTTTATCTCAAATGTTTCATCTAGGCCAACAGTCAGTAAATTAAAGACATATAATTACACACTGGTGGCAGAAAAAATATCCACCGAGTGGTTTCTGAGCAATTTATCTGAATAGCCTGGACCTCACCAGACTAAACTAACAAAACTCTGCCTCCTGTTCTCTGATTGGTCCATTCAAAAATCTCCAGGAGAAATCGTTGTCTATGGCAGAGATGCCAGACCCTAGTCCAAAGCGAAGTGAAGGACAAGGGTCTGGTTTAAACCAGGCTACTTTTTACCTATTACATGATACAATAGCATGCCTTACTGCTACTACTACAGGTAGTCCCCGACTTACGAGCGAGTTCCGTTCCTCCGAGGCGCTCGTAAAGCGAAAATTCGTAACTTGGAACGGCCGCCACGTGTCTCGTAAGTCCGGAATTTCGCTCGTAAGTTGGAACGGTTTTGCTAGCGCAACTACAAACACTCGTTTTTCATCGAAAAACTGCTTACGAGTGCATAAAAATGATCGGAAACGTGTGTCCACATGTTTAGCTAACGAACTGTGGTGAAAAAACACAGAAAAACTCGGTATTTTTTGCGTTTTTTCCAAAAATTCGCCAGCTCGTAAGTCCGGAACCTCGTAGGTCAGAGTGCTCGTAAGTCGGGGACTACCTGTACTCTGCTTCCATCTAGTAGCTGAAAGCGGTACTGCTTTTTTTTTTCCGGTCAGAATGAATGAAAACGGTCATATTTCAGAAAAAAATTGTTTATAAATATGGGGGGGGGATCCATAATAAGCTGCTTCCGCCTATAAGTCGCAGGGCATGCAAATTATGCCCAAAACTGCAACTTGTAGGCGGAAAAATATGGTACTCAGATTTCTTCACGCAGACCAAAACTATGCATGTTAGGCTGATTGGTAACTCTAAATTGTCCCTAGGTGTGAGAGAGAGAGAGAGAGTGAATAGTTGTTTGTCTTATGCTGGTGAAGATTCTCAGTCGTCCAGGACATGATAAACTTGTATTGTATTGTATTGTATTGTATTGAACGCCTTTTTGAGTTGTTTGTCTTGTTTGTCTCTATATGTTCCTGTGATGGACTGGAGACCTGTCCAGTGTGTCCCCCACCTCTCGCACAGTGATATCTGGACATGAGAACTAGTGACGCCTGTGACCCGAAAAAGGAAGAAGCGGATAAATATAATGGATGGATGGATGGAGAAACCACCTTTTATGATAAATGTACATTCAAGAAAGAGCTCAGTTCGTCTTTACCACCACAGACCAGAGGAGTACCCCAAACTCTTCCAATGAAGCCCTTGTTCATCTATCATCCATCGCTTTTTGTCAACATCCCTCATGTAGAAGACATTCAGTATGCTGGAGATCCACCTTTTTTCATTGATCACCAGGATCTCAGGCTTGGAGTAGCTGATTCTTTATACAAACCACTCCAGTCTATACTGAAGGCATATTCTGAAGATGCCAACAGAATTAAATCATCTGCAAAAAAGAAAAAGAAAAACAGACACACCCTCACTTCAGCTGCACATTGAGCTAGTGTCCATGAACACCACAGACAAGAACGAAAACAAAAGCACAGTCTAACCTACCGGTAACTGAAAGAATTGCATGTAGAGTTGTGAAAATTATGGATGTTCACACTGTGCTGGAAAAAAGGTTGTCCATGTTAAACTTTAAGACAAACTATCTGTATGTACAGTTGCTTCAGGGCACAAACCACCAAACAAACAATCAGCTTTCCTTTTAATTGTTATTTTGACAGTTCATGCCAATCGCGTAAGAGATACAATCTTGTTTCCAGCAATTACTTGTTTTTCTACAGTGTGACACAGAGCCAGGACAAGGGTACAGGAAGTGATGTCAGCTGGTGTGCCAGTTAGGGACAAATCTGATATTCTCAAAAAGCCCTTTCCAAAGGCAAACAAACAGAGCCTTCCTCTTGTGTGTGTCTTTGTGTATGCATGTACACACATGTATCCATATCCAGTTCCCAGAAATTTTGAAGCTACAGTATATGATTTTGGACTAGAACAAAAATGTCTGAACAATAAGAAGGACAATAAGTAACCTTTAAGATTTTTTTTATGTTTATCCAGTAATGCAAAAACTCATTAAAGCCAAGTTACTGTGGCATAGATTGCCCAACCTAAGCTGTACCAACTTTCATATGAAGAATGGGCTTAAATAAGTCCTCTGGTTGCTTCCCTTTAGTTGGAGGATATTCCCATAGAGCAGAACAACGTAAATCCCTTTAAGGCATGCAAGATTAAACCCATTTTTGCTTTTCTAAGGAGCCTGGGACTTTAAAAAAAAGCACAAGCTCAGCAGTGTTGATATTAACGCAGCCCACTCACTACTGAACCTTGAGCAACTACAACAGGAAGTGAGTAAAGCCTTTCATCAGGGTGGTGTAAATTCACTTCACCGCCACGCCTATGAAAAGGATTTATCTCTGGACTGTAAAACTGGAAGCATTAGAGACGGAAGCTGGAATCGCAAAAAGGGAGGAGGGCAAGGGGGAGCCCACACTTCATTAGGGAAGTCATAAACTTCCCCATCAAAGTGTGAAATCAGAACCAGTGTGTAACCCAATATCTCCCAAAGACTCTTTATTGATAGCATGATAAGCCAAGCCGAATGAAGAAGAAGAAGCCATAACCTTGTTACTTGGCAAATAATTGAAAAAACAGTTTCCTGACTGTAAAGTCCTGGATTACGTATATTGGCTGTTTGAAGGAGATGCAGTACAAGAATGAATAACCAGGCAAAGCTTCTTTCAGCTTGAAAGTGTTGTTCAGACAATAAACTGCATCGCTGTGAGAGTTCAAACTTGCTCGATAACAGGGAAACTGAATTTAAACTTGAGCAAGGAGCATCATCTATTAGCATGAACTTAGCTTGGTTCAAAACATAAAACCATGAAAATCAATCAAATATATGATGTTCTGTTATTTTGCATTTTAAGCTGTGCATGGTTTACATAATTTGCAAAGATTCTTAATTTAAGAAGCCATCAACTACACTAAATGAGGAATTCGCTGCGAGTATTATGAAGTGCTACCTGGAGGATCACAATGTCCTTGAGTTATTCCAATCTGGCTTCAAATCTCTCCACAGCACTGAAACTGCCCTACTGAAGGTTTTTAATGACATCTTCTTGTCCACAGACACTGGTCAAAAAGAACCAGAGCGGCAGCTCCTCACAACCCACCTCCTCCCCAATCACCTCCTGCTTTTCCGGAGCAGTTTCCAAAGGGAGGGGGGAAACCCGCTCGGACTCGCCGCAGGTAGAATGGGTGGCAGAACCGAGCCGGCTCCACCGAACCCCAGCGTGCCGCTTCGCAGACGCAGCCAAGTCCTCACCTGTGCGTTTCCCTTCGTGGGGGGGAGGACATCGCACCTGTCGCTGGGGGGAGGACGTTGCACACGCCTGCGGACCTGTAATCAGGGGGGAGGAATCCTGCAGCCCCAGTGATCTTTTGGAGAGACTGATCGCTGTGGAGGACATCGTCTCCAGGTACACTGGGGCTGACAGTGATGACGACTCGCCGGAGACGTGGGAGCAGTTCCAGCAGGCGTGGATGGAGAGGCGCATGCTGCACTCGCTTCTGCTGGCTCCTGCTCGGCCTGGTTCTCCTCCCAGCTCACCTCCAGCTGATCACTCTCCCTCACCATCAGCTACACCCGGTCGGGTCTCACACCAGCTGTTCCTGCCTGGCTGTCCATGCCAGCAGCACAAGCTCTGAACCCGCTGGTCTCAACACCAGCCCAAGACTCGCTAGGTTTTGCCCCAGCACCTGTCTCTCTAGGTTTTGCCCCAGAACCTGTCTCACTGGGTTTCGCCCCAGCACCAGGGCTGGCTCACACACCAGTACTGGACTCGCTGGCTCACACACCAGTACTGGACTCGCTGGCTCACACACCAGTACTGGACTCGCTGGCTCACACATAGGGAAGGGAATCGAGAACCGGTTCTTTTAAAGAACCAGTTCTTTAGAGTTCAATTCTCTGGAATTGTAGGCTGCTTGTCTTAACGATTCTGTTTATCGGTTCTTCTGACTCGTTCTACTGACTCGACATGGTGACACATTACGTGATGACATCACAGACATGCGCCGTATCAACATGGCGTCAAGGAAAAAGCGAAGACGAAACCAGGTCTACTTGCAACACATGCAAAGCGTCGATTACAATAAAGGGCGGAAATACTTCTAACATACAGAGAGAAGCATTTGAGCACTCAGAATGAGGTGAGTTTGTACAAATGTACCGTCTTTAACACGCTGCTTCGTGGTGGTGGAAGCGGAGCTAACAAGCTAGCGTCCTGTTTTAAATGTTGCAGCACGTAACGTTAAACTCCTCCAGTTCCTGTCACTTGTTACTTTTTTGCTTTACTGCTTCCACTGTGTTGTATAAATAATCTCCATCTCATGTAATAACATTTAGCTGACGAGGATTGCCGGAGTCTGGCTGGCTCAGAGGCTGTTGCTAGCACACTTAGCTTTCAGGATGACGATATTAACACACAACAGACCTAAAAATGCCACCGTAGAAATGGGAGCAAAAACAAAAGTGTTGTTTTATATTTTTGTTCAGTGTGTTTCATTGTAGCCTCTTTCTGTTGTGAGAGCTTTTTTTGCTGCTCAGTGTTTTTAATGGTGAATTTCTTCTGAAGCTGGCAGAGCTGGGAGACGAAGAGGGAGGCAGAAGAGGATGAAGATGATAACTATGTAAGTTTTGTTTTTTGTAATGAAAGATGATAGATTGCATGGATTATTACACTATTTATTTTAAAATTGAAACTTGTGAATTACAAGTTGTGGTTATGTCAATAATTTCAGATGCCTCCTGTAAAGCAGCAAAAAGAGACAGCCCTAGAAGAACTTTTTGAGGAAGAGAGAAGTCCAACTGTATAGAAGCCTATCACCCATTCCAACCATGGACAGCCCCTTAATAATGTTAATTAGGAATTCTTTTTTCATAAAAGTTCTATTTTTGTTCTGGTGAAAGAGCATTAAATACTTCATGCACACAAATGGTGTACTATATTTTTTTGCCTAACCCAATGAGAATTGATAACAGAATTGATAAGGAATTGAATCGATAAATTATATCGATAAAGGAATTGGTATTGATAATTTCTTAACAATTCCCATCCCTACTCACACAGCAGCACTGGACTCGCTGGTTCCCACACCAACACCAAGGCTGGGTCTCGCACCAGCCAAAAAAAAAAAACTGTTCAGTGAAAAGGTCCTCAGTATGTAGCAGTGAGCAATCGACACTGACATGTCACTGGTTTGCAACTGGTCTTTTGCACTGGAAATTATTTGTTTATTTTATGTAAGAAAACTGCTTGGAATGGAAAAATACCAAAGTTAAAAAATAAAACTCAAGATTTGTACTGTAATGTCCAACATAATTTTTTTCATATTAGAATTAATATTAATTATAAACTTGGTACAGAAAAAGTATTGTTCAGGAACTGACACCGAAGTGAAGGTACCGGTACTGTTTTTTTTTTTTTAACAGTACCCAGCCCTACCCTGAGTTGCTGGCTTTCAGTAACCGAGACCCCCTGAGCAGTTAAGTTGTATAGCCCTGCTCTACAACACCCCTGTGAAATCATAAACAGAAACCAGAATGTTGCCTGTACCAATAATCTTGTCCCTTTCCTTCCACATTCAGCTTCTTAATAAGTGGCCTGAAATAACACTGACGAGCTGAACTTTATTTCACCTCTACATAGAACAGAATGGGTAAAAAATAAATAAATAAAAGGTGATACAGCTAACTACTACTTACAATGATGCAGGTTATTTTGTAGTTGCCCTTACAAATGTAGTGGGCACCTGCTGGTAAACCATCAGTGCCGTTTTCAAAAAATACTTGGCTAAATACATCCAGCAAATGTAGCTCCAGGCAAGCAGAGAAGACAGAAAGTGGTACATTTCTCTCCACCACTAGATACAGAAATAAATCACAGTGTGTACTGAAGAGATGGATGACAAGGCTAATTCTCAAAGGAACACCGAAGCCACTGTGTAAAGTGAGACAGCTGGCAGAAGACGAGCATGCGTGTGAATGACTAAAGACTTTACTGCCTGTGCTACCTTTGTATGTCTTTACAGGTGGGTGCTGACATGTGCTGTCTGAACCTATAATATCAAACCCAGAAATGTTGTCAGCACAGTCATGAAACAAGAAGTGGCTTAAACCTGCAGCAAATGAAACAAAAACCTGCTTTGAACTATTTGAAGAACAAACAGTAAACCACACCAAACAACTGCAGTTAAAAGGAGGGATCACATGTTTTCTCTTTTTGTTGGCTCTTTGCAAAATCCAAGATATAATTTTAAATATTACCTCTACTGTTTAAAGCTCTCAACAACCAAGCTCCAGCTTAACAATTTGTTGTTCCCTATTTTCCCAAACAGAATACTGTGCTCTCAGACTGCAGGTTTACTAATGGTTCCTAGAGTTTAAGTAAAACTCTAGGAGCAGAGCTTTCAGTTATCAGGATCCTCTATCTATATAGGCTCTCTGGTATTGCTCCAACTGCAACACAAAGAGAGACCGTCAATAAAATTGAAAATCGGAAAATGAACCTCAGCACCCACTACATGCCCATACAGCAGCCCCGGTATGTTTGGAACAACCATAGAGCAACCATTCATCCTGTTAACCCTGAGAAAAACTGACTAAAGGAAGTAGACTGCAAAGAAACAAATGGTGTGGCCTTCATGAGGCAAGAACCTGTGTCGGAAAGACCAAAACCAATTTGGTAAAAGGGGGGCTTATTAGGAATGCTGCCTGTGTGTTCACCAAATCCAGAACATGGACCACCCTTTTAATGTCCTGCAGCCTGTTATATAATAATAATAATAATAATAATAATAATAATAATAATAATCCTTTTATTTAAAAGTGCCTTTCAGGACACCCAAGGACACTTCACAGCAAGAAACATATCACAGAGATTGTGTAAAAACAAACAAGCACAGTGCAGACATCAGCAGGAATAAATTGAAATATAAAGAATATAAAATGCAAAATAATATAAAATGCATTTAGTAAAGAGGGGCAAGGTTGTGGATAGCTTTGAACGTGAGAAGTAGAATTTTGAAGACAATGCGTGATTTAACCGGGAGCCAGTGGAGCTGCTGCAGGACAGGAGTGATGTGGTTATAGGAGGAGGTTTGAGTGATGACACGGGCAGCTGAGTTCTGGACCATCTGTAACTTGTGGAGAGATTTGTTGGGGAGGCCATAGAGAAGGGAGTTGCAGTTGCATATGTCTGGGACATGTAACATGAAGCATGGTGCGCTAAGATGCATAACTGGCTGTAACTACCATACCCATCACTGCACCCTGTATTCACTGGTCAACTGGACATCATTAACTTCATGCAGACTCTTCCACTGGTACATTTTCATCTTTAAATCACTTCTTGGTCTGCTGCCCTCATACATCTCCTCCTACATGTCTCTGCGTGAGTGCAGCTACAGCGTGCACTCTCAGGACATGATTACCTGCAGTGTCCCCTCAGTGAGGACTGAACTAGGCAAAAGAACCTCCTCCTACTCCGCTCCTGTTTCCTGGAATATCTGGCAAAAAGATCTGAAGCTCTCGACCTTGACCTCTCTAAGTGGCTTCAAACATCTGGCACAAACCAATGCAGACATGTTCCTATTTTTAGTTTTCTACATCGCCTTACAACCTAGCTGTTTTTGTTCCATTTTTTTTTATACCATTTTCTTTTATTTGTTCTTCTCAATTTGTATGCTTTATTTTATGATTGTCTACTGTTGTCATCACCCTTTGTTTAAATCAGGTCTCTCCTGTAAATGAGTCCCGAGGCTCAATGGGATCAACCTGTATACATAAACGTCGAATGAACAAACATCTGCAGACCTCTGTCAGGTCAACGACAGCGCAAACACATGGCTGTCTTTCTGGTGTGACACAATTTGATGATGATGACTTATTAGGAGTGTAAAAACTTTTTTTATAAAGCTAGTAGAACAGCCTATCAGAGGACTTATTTTAAGTGTATTTATATTAGTAGCTGCACTTTTTTTAAATTGTATTTCCAAGCATGTATTTTGTTATCAAGGCCTGCCTAAAGATCCACTGACGTATGTTGAAATGAAATCCTTCAGTTTTCCAAAGAATCATATCAAAACTGGGTCAAGGTCTTTCAGCAGGGTTTGGGTGGTAGAAGAGGAGTGGGGAAGGTGAGGCCCCAGAAGGGGCCAGGCTGATGAAAGATACCACCTGGAAGCCTCTATAAAGACTTTTAGTCATGTCACCAAACCCCATTTGCTAAATAATTAAATTACATAATAAAATGAAAAAACTAGATTGCAAAACCCTTTTTTTCTTACTATTTTACTCAGCTGATTCAATGGAGTCCCATAACTCTTCTACTCCTGCTCTCCCCCGTCTTAATATTTTTTTCCACAGTGCTGAAGAACACAATGTAAAAGTATACCATCACTCCAGCTGTCTTTTATTACTGGCTCTAACCAAAATTATTTACACGCCTGCTTACTGGAACCATGGAGAGAAGGAGCAAAAGACAGTAAAGGGGAGGCGGGCGGGTTTGTTTAACTCCTTCAGATTTGCGTAAGCGTCCTCTTAACGGGAGGCTGACAAGATATGGAGGACATGAAATATGTGTCTGCAGGATTGCATTGACTCCAGTTGTCTTCTTGTGCTATTTGGTTCAGAACAATCACAAAATGTTTGTAGAGAAATAAAACTAGAGAAACTGAACGCTGAATGACTCTACTGAAGTTTGTTAAAAACACTGAAACTGAGTTGTTAAAGTTAAAGCAAGCAGAATAGAGGCTAACAAAAGAAAAAAATAACTAGCTAAATGAGCAGAACACAAGCTACAAAAAATAAAATGAAAAATAACACAAGCTAAAAAAAGGTAATAGCAGCAAAACCGAAGCTAAAGGCAACACAACAGTAGCTAAAATGGTCAAAGCTGTAGATAAAAGAATAAAAACTGTATCTAAAAGCAGAATGGAAGCTAAAATGGAAGCTAAAACATAAAACAGTGGCTAAAAACTAAATGTAGCCTATGAAGACAAAAACATAGGGATTATTCTGAGGCAGATTTGAAAGAAAATTATGTTTTGAACACTTGAATTGTCTTTATGATCAACTTTATGATCATTCATGTTCCCTAGGAGAAAAATGACCCAACTTATTTAACTGCTTAAATTTTTTTCAACAATAAACTTGTCAGTTTATTAGAGCTATCAGCCTGAAATAAAAATACCTAATTTACTTTGTACATGATAATTTAAAACTCTTTAAAGGCCTTTAGTTTAAAAACACTCAACATTTTAGTAGGTTTTTATCTTATGGCAATTGCCGGTTCAAATCCCGGTCCGGGGCCTTTCTGGGTGGAGTTTGCATGTTCTCCCCGTGCATGCGTGGGTTTCCTCCGGGTACTCCGGTTTCCTCCCACAGACCAAAAAACATGCTTGTTAGGCTGATTGGTGACTCTAAATTGACCCTAGGTGTGAGTGTGAGAGTGGATGGTTGTTTGGTGTGAGTGAGACAGGTCCCTCTTGTAAATGAGTCCCCGTGACTCAACGAGGCTAGCCTGTATAAATAAAGGTTGAATGAATAGCAAAAGGCATTTCCCCTCATTAGTACACCCAAAAGTATTTTTTTGACCATCCAGTTATTTTATTTTATTTTATTCTTATAATTTCAGTACGGAGTTTTGTGATGTGACCCTCCAGCCCACCAGACTTTTCAGATGTGACAGAAATGAGGTCTTGATTTTTGGTCAAACTTTTCTCAGTTTTCCAACATGCAGGGTTTGTTTGTTTGTTGTTTTTTAATTCAACAACAACACAAATTTTTATTTTGTTATGTTCTTTGCTTTTGCTGTCCCAGATATTTTAATGTGCTGCTGGAGCTCGGAACATCAGTTAGTGTCCTGTATTGGGCGAAACAATGGCAGTCAGTCAGTATCT
>JBBPBX010066570.1:9331-19631 GCA_038048925.1 Garcialebias charrua | reverse complement strand
ATTGTTTGAACTTCTCAACAGTTTTTTTTTTCTCTGGTTGTATTAAGCCCATGTTTTATTTCTTTAACAATATACTTTCTATAAAACAATAACAAATTTGAAAAACTATGTCCCAATATGGTGACAAATGACTTTTCTTCTGAGAAAACAAGAACAAGCAGTTATACTAAGAGAAAGATGAGAAACAGAACAACATTTGTCTGGTTTAATTTTATTATAAAAGGTACAACTTCAGAAAAAAAAACTAAAATTTTATTTTATTGAGCTCTAAGCCATAAGCAGACAAATACCACAAGCACAAGTTTTCACTCAATGTCAACTAAACGCTGTTCTCCACTGAGAGTTCAGACTAAATTAAATTCTGAATGTTCAACAAAATACTTTCAGAACCACAGTGTGTAGAACTGTTCCAGCTTCAGCTTCCTTGTTGTACAAGCCCAAAACCAGAAAAGTTGGCACGTTGTGGAAATCGCAAATAAAAACAGAATACAATGACTTGCAAATCTTTTTCAACCTATATTCAATTGAACACACTGCAAAGACCACATACTTAACGTTCGAACTGGTAAACTTTGTTATTTTTTGCAATTATTAGCTCATTTGGAATTTGATGCCTGCAACATGTTTCAAAAAAGCTGGCACAAGTGACAAAGAAGACAGAGAAATTTGAGGAATGCTCATCAAACACTTATTTGGAATATCCCACAGGTGAACATGCAAATTGGGAACAGGTGGGTGCCATGATTGGGTATAAAAGCAGCTTCCTTGACATGCTCAGTCATCCACATAGAAGGATGGGGCGAGGGTCACCACTCTGTGAACAAATGCGTGGGCAAATTGTCGAACAGTTCAAGAACAACTTTTCTCAACGAGCTATTGCAAGGAATTTAGGAATTTCACCATCTACGGTCCGTAATATCATCAAAAGGTTCAGAGAATCTGGAGAAATCACTACACGTAAGGGGCAAGGCCGAAAACCAACATTGAATGCCCGTGACCTTCGATCCCTCAGGCGGTACTGCATCAAAAACCGACATCAGTGTGTAAAAGATATCACCACATGGGCTCAGGAATACTTCAGAAAACCACTGTCAGTAACTACAGTTCGTCGCTACATCTGTAAGTGCAAGTTAAAGCTCTACTATGCAAAGCAAAAGCCATTCATCAACAAGATCCAGAAACGCCGCCGGCTTTGCTGGGCCCGAGCACATCTGAGATGGACTGATGCAAAGTGGAAAAGTGTTCTGTGGTCTGATGAGTCCACATTTCAAATTGTCTTTGGAAACTGTGGACGTCGTGTCTTACGGACCAAAGAGGAAAAGAACCATCAGGACTGTTATAGGCGCAAAGTTCAAAAGCCAGCATCTGTGATGGTATGGGGGTGCATTAGTGCCCAAGGCATGGGTAACTTACACATCTGTGAAGGCACCATTAATGCTGAAAGGTACATACAGGTTTTGGAGCAACATATGCTGCCATCCAAGCGACGTCTTTTTCATGGACGCCCCAGCTTATTTCAGCAAGACAATGCCAAGCCACATTCTGCACGTGTTACAACAGCGTGGCTTCGTAGCAAAAGAGTGCGGGTCCTCCCCTGGCCTGCCTGCAGTCCAGACCTGTCCCCCATTGAAAATGTGTGGCGCATTATGAAACGTAAAATACGACAACGGAGACCCCGGACTGTTGAACAACTTAAGCTGTACATCAAGCAAGAATGGGGAAGAATTCCACCTGAAAAGCTTCAAAAATTGGTCTCCTCAGTTCCCAAACGTTTACTGAGTGTTGTTAAAAGGAAAGGCGATGTAACACAGTGGTAAATATGTCCCTGTGCCAACTTTTTTGCAATGTGTTGCTGCCATTGAATTCTAAGTTAATGGTTATTTGCAAAACAAAATAAAGTTTCTCCGTTCGAACATTAAATATATTGTCTTTGCATTCTATTCAGTTGAATATGGGTTGAAAAAGATTTGCAAGTCATTGTATTCTGTTTTTATTTGCGATTTGCACAACGTGCCAACTTTTCCGGTTTTGGGCTTGTACAAACCCCTTCAAGTGTCAGAGAGGAACCTCCGACCTTTCTCCACCCCCTGCGTTCAGTTACTCCGTGAGGTAGAAATGCATTTTGTCGTTGACGTTTTTGCGCTCCGGGTTGAGGCGCTTCAGGATCTGTGCCAGCACGTTGACCGTCTGCTCGCTGCTCAGACCCGTGCGCTTGGTCTGGAACTTCTTCAGCAGGTCTTTGGTGGTCATCGGTTTACGGATCAGGTAGCGGCGGACTGCCTCCTCCGTCAGCTGCACGTCACTGTGGGGAGGGAACAAACACCTATCATATTTTTCTCATACTTGGTATTGGTATTCAGTCATACCCATTTGCTCATTACAGACTCATGTTTGTGCTGCAGGTTAATACAGCATATTATTTTACATTATTACCGTATTCTCCGGCCTATAAGTCACACCTTTTTGCCTACATTTCTAAGCCCTGCGATTTATAGGCCGGTGCGACTTATACGTGGATTTTTCAGTTTTTTTCACTTTGGTAAAAAAAATGGTCACTTAATTTAACGGTGTTTAACCGTCAAAGTGCATTTATCAAGAAAAGTTAAACTGAGACACACTTTTACTGTAATGTCAGCTAACAAAAATATAATTATTATGAGTTTATCTTTAAAGATCAAAGAGATGCAGGTCTGTTGTTGCTGCGCGTGCTCGTTTTGTGCCGTGAGGTGCGACATACTCCGGTGCGACTTATAGGCCGGAGAATACGGTAGTGATTAGCGTAGATCTTAGATCATTTATCGTATCGTTTAGCGTTGATCCTTTTATACAGTTTCTTTTTATACTTTATGTTTTTGCTATTTTTGGTTGCAACTGGGACCCTGTGTACACAATTTCGTTCCACCTCACGTACCACATGTGATGCGTACAATTAAGAAACTTGAACTTGTTTTGATTTTTTTCCCTGTTTCAGTATGGATCTTGATGTCAATTTTGTAAATTGCCTTTTTTATTACAATGTACAGGCATATTCATTGTCATGTCATGAAAATCAGTAAAAAAATAAAATCATGAACCAAATCCATTCAATTATTTTGGTGTTAATGTGAACATCTGTCGGGGGCCCTTAGCTAAATGTATGCACTGCTCAGTTCATACCATGAGTATGGTTTGGACTACTTTAAACTGAAATGGGAAACAGACCTGGAGGAATCAATATCGGACTTAATCTGGAGAAAGATCATTACGAACATTTACTCATCCTCAATCTGTTTGAGACATGCTGTGATTCAATTCAAGGTACTGTAGTGCACCGGCTGCACTGGTCCAAAGATAACCTGTCCAAGATCAAAGCCAACCTGGACTCCGCATGTAATCATTGCAAACAAACTTCAGCTACACTCTTGCATACATTCTGGACCTGTCCCAAACTGCAGAACTGTTGGCAATCTATTTTTGACACCTTCTCTGGGATATGTGGCAAAACTGTTCACCCACCACCATTCATCTCACTGTTCGGGGTGGTCCCTGTGGATACGTCCTTCAGCAGATGTCAGAGGGATATGACTGCCTTTGGCTCTCTTCTGACCAGGAGGCTCATGTTGTGCAATTGGAAGGACCCACACCCCCCAGCATATGTACAATGGATAAGAGAGGTGATGTATCATATCCATTTGGAAAAAACAAGATAAACCCTGAAGGGTTCTGTAAAAAGATTTTGGGACACTTGGTGGCCCTTTATGTTGGATGTTAAAAACATGTCAGGGCTGTTTAGTTTGCTCCTGTATGTTTAATTCATCTGGTGTGGGGAAGGTTTTTTTGTTCTTTGTGTTGTCTTTTTATTTTCTGTTCATATGTTTAAAATCAAAAACTAAAAAAACTTTGATTTAAAAAAGTGAACGTCTGTCAACTAACACGTTAACTTATGAGGAAACAGCCAAAGGGACTGAAATAGGTAATTAAGGATGTAGAAGTTGATTTGTTGCGTAAAGTATGCAGATCTAAAGATAGGTAAGGTTAAAATACCAAGCTCTATCTTTACGGTGCTCCTGCTTGACCCCTGATGTCTATTTTTGACATCATCTGACTCATTCTTTCTTTCGTTCTTTTTTCACATTTAGCAGAAGACTCACCCACACCTTTATGTCCACGGAATCATCTTCTGAGATTCTACACTTATTCCACCATAACTGGTCACCTTCTAAGACTACAACCAGCCTAATGTAGGTCAGTCCCATGACTCCAACTTCCACTTGGTTTTTGGCTGATTCAGCAGAACTGAATTTTGGTTATAAATTTCAGTAAGATCAGCAACACTGATGTACACAGTGACGTTGTATGATTTATTGAGCTAAAATTGTGGCAACGTGTGCAGTGATGTCTTAGTGTCAGTACCTTGAGCTGGGGGTGCATTTGCCTGATGGGGTTTGAGGTGTGCTCTTGCCAGAGGGAACAGGACTCTGTGTGCTTGGCTCCAGCTTGAGCCGTTTGGCAGCTGGTGAATCTATAGCAGCACCCTGTCTCTTCCCTGCAGAAAACGGGTTGTGAAGTTAACAAAAGACAAAGAGGATTACAAAAAAAATGTTATTGTCAACTTTCTAATTTCAATTCAAACAGTTTTTAAAAAAAATTTTTTTTGCTGCTTTATAAAAGCACACCTTGCTCCAGCTTGGTGGCAGCGGCGCGGAGCGTGTTGGAGGTGGAGGCAGCGTCTATTGACGGCGTCCCAGGACGACTTCCTGTTCTGGAGCTGCCTGCTGAGCCGCGGCCACCTGCTCGTTTTGGAGGCGTTCGCTTCTTCTGCAGACCAAAGTAAAAACGAAACATAGCGATAGATGCAGAAACCTTCACCTCCAATCACAATTCTTCCAAATTTTCAATCACACAGCTGTTGCCAGCAAATCTGATTACTGTACTGTAAATAATCAGTAATTAATAATAATAAAAAACAACAACTACTAATATCTAGATTCTCAGCCCCACACATGTTAACCACCATAAATAAAGCAGAAGCAGTCTCTCCCTCGATGTCGCTGTCATCTGAGCTCTCCGACTCGCCGCTGCTCTCTGCGACACAAAAACCCACAGGACAAATTAAAATATGCTTTGGATTTTTATTTACTACTGTATTGCATTTTTTGACACTGGCTTGTAATTCTAAAACTGAAAATAAAAAAATACAATCTCCATAAAGCACATACCTTTTTTCTTCTTCTTTTCTGTTTGAACAGGGGTTTTCTTCCCTTCCTCCTCCTCTTCCTCCTCTTTTGCTTCGTCTTCATTCTGCTTCTCCTCTTCGCTCTCTTCCTCACTCTCCGATGCTTCGTCAATCCCTATAAAAAGACACATTTTGAGAGAAGCCAACACAATAATTAAGATTTCTCTCTAGTTTTTAACATTTTAGCTTTTTTTCTGTTAGACCGTACTACATCCTAAACTGTACCGACCCTTGGGGTGCTCCTGTTCTTTGGTGGGTTTTTCATTTGTTGGCTCTTCATCGGAGCTGATGATGGACAACAAATAACAAATTACTACAAACAAATACAAAAGAAAAATACAAAAACAAAAGCATCACAATTCCCCCTCTCTCAGTCTAGTTTAAGAGCTCAAAACAAAATCAAAAATTGCAACATGAAATGAAGTTAGCATTTTATTTGACAGTATGAATATGAAAATACTTCATTTAAAGCACTTTAGGAAGAATAATCTGTAAGTGATGGCCTTGTTCTTTGTCTATTCTGGGTTTATATTATTTTGGATTCCACAATTTAGTCAGAGTCAGAGAGATTTATTTGTCATTCGCATCTCATGTGGTACATGTGGTGGAACGAGATTATGTACACAGAAGAAGTACTTAGAAGTGGTGGATTTTTGCTGCCACCTCGGAGGAAGTCTAAAAGAAAATATATGGACTACCGTATTTTCCAGAATATAGGTTGTGGCTTTTTGTCTATTTTGCATGCCCTGCAACCTATATTTAGGTGCAACCTATTTATGGCTTTTTACCACTTTCGTGTTATTTACGTTCTAAAATAAGCTGATTTGTAATCATTTTAAACAGAGACACACTCTTACAATAATGTCAGCTAACAAATATATATTTTTAGGTGTTTATCCTGCTAAAATTAAAATACCGGTACATGCAGGTCTGTTCGCTGCTACTGCATGTCTGGTGCTGCGCATGCACGTTTTGTTTCATCAGACGTAGCAATTTTTTTTTTAAATCCAGCTCATTTCACTATTACGTTCATTTATTAAAGAAAAGTTCAGCTCAGACACATATTTGCTATAATTTTTATCAAACAAATTGTTTTTAAGTGTTAATCTTCTTAAAAGCCTTGCTGTGCGCTCCTGTGGCAGACATTTGCAACAGAGCTAAACACTCGGTCCACATTTCCGGGTTGTCTCAGCAGTGATGCGTTACGTCGGCGGTGACGTAGGTGCGACCCGTATATGGATTTTTCCAATTTTTTGGCAATAATTGGACAAAGCGACCTATATTCCGGTGCGACCTATATTCCGTAAAATACGGTAATTGAAATAAGTTACCGGTACGTTTAGTTTGTCATTATAAAGACAGAGTTGCTCTGTAGTTGACTAAAATTTAGTATTAGCTTCATTCATACTTTATTTTTGCAGTGAAAGTTACATTGTCTGCATGAGTAAAATAAACCCAAATGATTCAGTCTAAACATGAGAACAACTTAAAAGTATAAGTGATCCTGTGCTCATAGATCATGGATTTATACCACAGGAAGGAATGTTTGTGCCCTGACCTGCTTTCATCCGACATATAATCCACTTCTAGACCCTCATAGTCCCCGTCATCACTGTCTTCAAGGGCCTCCTTGTCACTGCCCTTTCGCTTCTTTCTCTTTGTTTTTCCTTTCCCCGTCCCTTTGTTTGTCTTTGCCTTGCTTTCTCCATCTGATAAATAAAAAATAAACCCAAAGCGTAAAAAAAAATAGTTTAGAAAATTAATGGTACATCCAGTTTCTTTCACCTTACCGTCGCCCATGCTGCTGTCACTGTCGTCGCTGCTCATCTCCAGATCGTCTTCCAGATCGTGGATGAGCAGGTCGGCCCCTTTCCCACACCCCTTCTTTTTCTTCTTCCCAGATTTTTCTGTCTCATCGTCATCATCCTCACCGCGCTCCTGCTCCCGAAGACGCCTCTGAAGCATGATGCTGAAGTGGTTAACCACCTTGTTCCGCCTACAAAGAAACAAAAAGTACAACTGTGTGGAGTTTTCATGCAAATACATGTTTTAAATGCAAAATGTTCCAAGTTACTTTCATACACACATCCTTTTTTTTTTTTTTTTCCTCACCTGCCCCACTCTTCTTCAGCTTCTTCAGCTGTCAGAGTTCGATGCTTTGCCTGTTGTGTGAAGTTGTACCACCCGTGAACAGGAAAAGCCTCAAAAGCTCCGTCAGGACACTGTGTGAAAATGTAGTAGGATGCATTTTCTGTGACGCCACCCTTCTTCACCCCTTTGAACCTGATAGAAGAAACAGACAATACAACAACAACAAAAAGGAATTCTATGAAAAGGGAGTACAATTGTGAAAAAATACCATTTTCTTTTTGTTTCTAAGACAGACCTCATTAACTTAGGAGTGACAAAACTAATTTTAGTCATACAATTATTTTGGAGTTTTTTTTTTCTCTCTCCCATAAATTAAATGTTCTCAAGATGTAATGTAGCTGATCAAAAAGAATGACTTCAGCACATAAAAATAAAAGCAAACTTTATGCAACAAGGTGGAGAAGAGAAACAAGGACAATACAAACAGCTTCCCATGTGTATTTCTTTCAAATTATTACACAGTACAGTTAACTTCTGCCTAAAACAGAGTGTAATGTGATTCTGAAAACACAATCTGTAAAGTTAGTAAAATATAAATAAATCACAGAGGACCCTCTTTCCTCACCTCTTGCCAGCTTTGCCATTGACCTTTAAAATCCACGGCTGATCCTCTGCCTTGAACTCACGGGTCACAATACCAAACTTCTTCCGCCGAGCTTCCTCACGCTGTTTCTTTCCAAACTCGCTGCCCGCACCACTTTCTGTCGTCTCCTCCTCTCCATATATTCGTCGAGCGCTCATGTCTCTCTCCATACGAGCCTGGGAAAGCAGGAACAAGTTACAAAATGTAATGCAAAATCCTGAAAGCATTTTATTTTTATTATTATAGAATTTTATATTTGTCTGATTTACTTGAAATACCACTTATACAGATAAATGAAGTCTACCTGTGTCCATGTTGAACAGTTAACTCTGTCCCCTGAATTGAATACCATTATATTGTATTTCTTGCTGGTATTTCTATGAAAAGGTAAACAAATATGGAATCAGAAGGATTATTTGGTTAACACACATTTTTCCCACTCAAGGTTTGAAGGGAAAGCACCATTAGATAATGTTTAATGCAACAATACTATTCAATTTACATTTATATCTGGATGTGTTTAATAAACATACTTACTTAGGTACTCTCACGGTGTACTCGGTGGTTGAAGAACTGCTGCCACCCTATTTAAAAACCAAGTGATATTTTACATTTTCCTCCTGAGTTGCAGGACATATTTGTGTTGCATAGGTTGGCGTTTAATTCATACGCATTGGTTAATATCACAATACTCAAACAAAATGTTAACATTGGTCCAAAAGTGGGTAAAACATAAAAAATAAACTAATAGTAAGGACTTACCAGAGAAGTCATGGTTGATCCACGTCTGAGTTTCTCAACAGCTGCTTCAGTTTTTGGGTACACTTTAAATAAAGAAGAATTGATATGATAAGAGTGCATAAGATTAAAACCAGTCTTGTTTAAAGATGACGCATTGCATGACAGAAAAAGCACATAGAAATTCAGCTGCTGCCATTAAAAACACGAGGCTAGTCGGTGTTATTTTAATGCTAAACACAATCTGGATTTGTTTTGGTTCCGGTATGAAGTCAAAATGAAAAATAGAGAGCAGTAAAAGGACTTAAAACGCTTTCGTGACGCATATACATGGTACAAAAACACAACAAGAGGATAAAAGTTGCTTAAGCTAGCTAATATTACTGAGGGTAGATTGTACTGTTAGCTGCTGTTGCTAAGACGACTAGCATTAACGGCTCAACCTGAACTAGTGCATTATAATGTCAAATTCACTCACCTATGGGTGAAACTTGGAATGAATTAACGAACTCGAGTGTTTAGGACATTAAATTAAACATTTCTGCCAGAAATTCATGTCTATGGTGGAGATAAGGTTCGCCGGAGAGTGATTTGTTCTACCGGTTAATATGTTCGACAGGAAACATTTCCTTGAAGCAAATGGTTCCTTCCGCTACTATACTGTACGTAGGCCTCCGTACATAATGAAAACAGAGCGACAGAAAAAAAAAATCAGAATTTTGATGCTAACTTTGATTATTGTTTGAATTGATTGTTTGAATTGATTTGTTTTAAAGAAGGGGCAGATATAAGATTTTTTTTTCTTCTGCTACCTTGCATGTTTTGTTTTTCATGTAGTCTGTAAAATTGTTTTGTATTTTAAATCTGAAATGAATAAATTAAATTAAATAAATAAAAAAATAAATAAAAAAACTCCTGTTCCAATGAATAATATTTATTTTATTTATCTTTTCCAGATTGATTTTGTTCAAGATTTTGGCCCAGTTTGTCATACTGGGCTGCACTTGGATTCTGGGCCTTTTCCCCATATATGTCTGTTGCTCTATCCCTACCATCTCGGCCCTACATGCATGTGGAAATGACAACTCTTACAATTTTCCAGAAATCATGCTAAAATTTGTTGTGGCTCAAGTCTGTTGCTCTACCCCTACCATCTCGGCCCTACATGCATGTGGAAATGACAACTCTTACAATTTTCCAGAAATCATGCTAAAATTTGTTGTGGTAGCTGGCAGTGATCTTGATCACATACTCTGAATACTAACAAAACGTAGACTTATTTTGTATAAACATTTTATCACATTCTTATTATCGGATATCCAGAGTGCAAACGGAAAGGCAAGAGGCCAAGCAGTAAAAAGGTGTTTTATTAATAAATTGTATAAACTGGAACACAGGAGGGAGCTGCAGGAGAGGATAGAGAGCTGATGGCAAGATGCTGATATGGTGCTTTTATTGTATGTTTGTAGATGATATCCAGAGGATGAACACGGGAGGACACAAAGGAATTTGTGAGGAGGAGTTTCCAAGAATGGTGGCTAGTAAGCTACGAGAAGCACAAGAACAACAAAGAATACTGTAGTTTAAATCATGTTGTATTTACAGAGACGAGG
>JBBPBX010066569.1:0-17528 GCA_038048925.1 Garcialebias charrua | reverse complement strand
ATGAGTAGGTGCTACCGTACTTATTTAAGGGTAAGCACTTCAACAAAAGACACAAAAAGGACAATTTAACAGTATTTATTATCACCCCCATTTTTAATGGTAATCGTGTAATTGTCCATGTCTGTGTTTTCAGTGGTTTGTCTGCTACAAAATTATCTTATCAACAGACAGATTTTATTGAAAGTCTCAGAAAGTAATAATTTAATTTTTATTTACAATTGACCAACTTTTGGAGACCATTAGATTTAAGATAAACACCACAGCTCATCAAGCAGCACACACAAAAAGAAACAAAGCACAACCAATTTTAAATATACTGGTACTAAGCTGCAATTTGGTGTGGTGGAAGCTGAAAAGTCATCCACAGCTCATACATATTTAACATGCAGCATTCATACATCTACCTTTTATCTTACCACCTATCTTTTTGTATTGTTGCCAAAGACCCGCTCAGAAATGCTAAATAAATAATGTACCATTATGTTAGATACTCTTATGCTACTTTATGATTCAGCACCTAAATCAAACAGAATAGGTTTTAAAAAAAAATCAAACTCCACTTTTGGTGATGCAGAAGCAGCACAACTGAGAGTGCATGAAAACAGTACAAATAACACTTGAATATCTTACTGTCTTTACAGTGAAGGAGAAGCACTCGGCTTCATCGCCTGGCTCACAGTGATGAGAATAAAAATCAATCAGAGCTGATCAGTCTTGCAGAAAGATGAACAGCAGCAAAATTTGGATAAGGTGACATGAAAAAATTGTCTTGTGATGCTCTAGTAGCAAATAAGATGCCGCACTGCAGCAAATAAACCCATTTAGTCTTAATTTTAATACATTTCAGTTCCTCGTTATTAAACTATTTTTATTATTATTAAAAAAGAATAACAGTCATTTAAAAATGCAAAATGGAATGGAGGTGAAAATTGTTTTTTGTAAATAATGTGTGGAGATAGGTCACCTTGTTAACAGGTGTGCAATCGAAATAATAAATGTGGGTTGACCTTGATCAAAGTAATAATGTGAGTTCTTTGCAACATTGTTATCCCCGCACTCATGTAAAACACAAAAACCTGGTCAGTTAAAATCACAATTCTGTAACGTTTATTTTCCGTTCGTGAGTAATAAACAACAGTGTGAAATTATGGCAAATATGGATGAATAACTAATAGCGTTATTTCAGAAGGTGAATGATGTACGGTAAATAGTTTTGACTTTGAGAAGAGATGTTAAAATTTAGAAAGTTTAAAATTTAGGGAAACTATTTCAGATTTGTGAACAAAATTAAGAGACTAAAGAGTACTAAGCTGGCACAGAGTTGTTCTTCTCATCAGAAGAAAGATGTTTCATTCACCAGTTCACATCCTGTCCTCATCAAGGGATGTGGTGCTAAGGCCGGAGGTTCACGCTGTCACAAAAAGGGATGCCTTTCCTTCTATACTACGTTTCTTCCAGCAAGGCAGTGCCTCATTCCAGAGTGTTTGAGGAAATTACAAGGACTGTTCTCCATTTCTCAACTGACTGATCCCCGCTGACTCCTGGGGCTGGCTCGGAGCCAACAACTCAACCAAAGACATCACACTTCTGCCAACTCCGGACAACTTCTCCAACTGTAGACAACTACCCGAGTCCTCTTTTCCTGTCAGCATTACCTGATACTAGGAAGAGACTGTGTGTGCCTCTCATTTTAACCAATCATGCAGCTTACCAACGGTGAGGGTGAACACAAGCTGCATACATTTATTGTGATTATAACTCCTCCTCTCAAAGTCTTAGAGAGAACAATGGCTTTTGTTTAAATGATAACACCTAGTTTTTAGAAAAACACAATTTCCTTCACAAATGCAAGTTTAATTTCTTCACACAACACTGAAAACAACAGAGGTCCTGAGGCTGGCTCAGTTCTGGGGACTCCTCTAGAACCTTGGGAGATGACTGTACAAAGAAGGATTCTTAATAACATGAAAAAACATTATACTGTAGACAACCCTCAGCATCCTCTTCATCAGACTGTCATGAAACAACAGAGTGTCTTCAGTCAGAGGCTTCTTCAGATCTGATGTAAGACAGACCACTACAAGAGATCCTTCCTGCCCACAGCCATCAACATCTAGAACAACTAATGAATCCAGGATGATGAGTTACAACAACATTTAATTTCCCTCTGGGATTAATAAAGTATTTTTTAATTGAATATAATTGAATTTGAAGATTTATGTTCAATTGACTAACTTCATTCATTACCATGGTAACCAGGGTTCTGGGAGTATGGCAAAATTTGATTACCGGTATTTGTTATAGACTTATTTTGAAGACGCGTCTGTCTCTTCCCAGGAAAGACAGTTGATTAGCCACTGGGGGTATATTTTTATGAAGAGTCATTTTGTCTGACCCAGGAAGAGGATTAGTGAGCAAAGTGGGTTTAATGACCATAAGTCTTGGGGCCTATATCAGGAAGGAGTCACACAGAGATGGGGAGTAGGAGTTTTAGGCCCTGTACACACGTAGTCTGGTGTTTGAAAAACGAATATCTGCGCAAAAAAATATCTCCGTACATACGTTCAGATATTTAAAATGTGTGTCTACATGTCCCCGTTTTTTTCACCACAGAGCGTTGTAATGAATATGCTGAACCCATAGGTGGCAGTGTAGTGCTGTCACAACTCTTCAAAGCAACGACAACTTCCTGTTATTATTTCTTTCTTTTTTTTCATTTGTGTGGACAGACCGCGAGGTTGAACTACTATTAAATACCGTGTTGGAGTACAAAGTTAATAAAACGCAGGAAAATGTTGACTGGGAATCATGTCCGACTGGGAATCATGTCAGAGCAGGTATGTTGACATTTTTAGCGCTTTTTTCTCCGAGCATTATGTCACGTCAGCGCCGCTCCAGCTGGAGCAGAAACCTCCGGTTCTGAAAGTCCACACGCAGACTCGAACGCGGAGAATTCTCAAATCTCCACTTTGGTCGGAGTTTTTTTTATTATTCGTTTATAGTTGCATCAACCGGAGTTCACGTGTGGATGAAAGGCCAATCCGCATGATAAACTGTTCGGTTTTACTGATATCCGGCTACGTGTGTACCGGGCCTTAGTTACAGTCTCTGAGGACAGTTATGGACTTCTGAGGGACATGGTTGGACACTACAAATGCAAGATAATTCAGAGTCTAAAAAAGCTAAATCTGGTCCTCTGGACATTCAAAAAACAAAACAAAACAAAGCTTGTTTTGTTTTTTGAATGTCCAGAGGACCAGATTTAGCTTTTTTAGATTTTTCTACCTGGATTATTGAGCATGCATCAGGGTATAATTCGGAGTGCTAACTGACTTTTTAAATTTGCTGAAGAAGCAAAAACTTAAATTTGGAAATTAAAAGAAGTAAAGATGTAAAACTCCAGCTGAAAGCTAAAAGTAGCAAAACACTAGCGAAAAATGGCAAAACACTGGCTAAAAATATAAAAACATTAGCTAAAAGTAACAAAACACTAGTTGAAAGTTAAGAATCAGGTAGAAATTAAAATTATCAAAAGGCTAGCTAAATGTAGCAACATGCTAATTAAAAAGCAACAACATGCTAATTGAAAAGTAGCAAAGGTTTTGCTAAATGCTAAAGGAATAAAATATTAACTTAAAGTGGTTCATGGCTAGAACCGAGCTAAATGAAAATTATTATATTCTACAATGACAAAAATCTCAATAGTTGAACTTGGAATGCCATTACGATGTTGATTAAATCGCATCTCAGGAGTCAACACTGCTCTCTGTCCACAAGAAAACTCTTCAGTTATGAGTGTTTTCATCACATCCTGTTTGGCAAAGCCTTGTTTAAACCACACAGTATCAAACGCTTTAAAACAAAGATTGGAACACCAATTCTATCTTAAGTGTCGTATTTTATTTTTATTACAGTCTGATTGCTTTATAATTTACCTCTGATATTTTATCAATTATTTAGTTGATCCCCACAAAGCAGTAATATTATAAATATCTAAAAAAAAAAAAGTTAAGTCTGGTCCTCTGGACATAAAAAAAAAAAAGAAATTGTAGAAACGTTTAGTCTTTCATCCAAAAGACTTCTTCAGTCTGTTTCTTTTCACAAAGATGGCCTCCTTTACTCCTCTCTCAAACCATCGTTCCTCTCTATCAAGGATGTGAACATCTTCATCCCTGAAAGAGTGACCGCTGGCGTGGAGATGAGTGTAGACTGCAGAGTCCTGACCTGATGATGTTGATCTTCTGTGCTGGGCCATCCTTTTGGCCAGTGGCTGTTTAGTTTCCCCGATATAAGACTGATCACCCTCCTGACACTGAACAGCATACACAATATTACTCTGTTTGTGACGAGGGATTGTATCTTTGGGATGAACTACACCTGATAGGAACAGAGGAGCCTCATCTGTGAATTAAAGTGACAAAGACCTTAAGAAACACCTACTATTTAAGGTTTGAGGTGTGATTAGTCAATCTACATATGTATGTGTGTATCTTATCTCACTCAGCCTTTATAACCTGAACCCAATGCTCACTGCTCTTTGAATTGAAAAAGCTCCTCGGATGAAGAGTGAAAAGTCTTCTGTTACAAATAAAGTCCAGTTGTTGTTGTATTGAAGGTTTTTTGGATTTATCATGTCCTGGATGACTGAAAATCGTCACCAGCATATGTCATTATTATGTGCATTTTGTGTATCACCTAATGCTTAAAATTACATAACTGTTAAATTTTGAGTCAGATCTAAAACCTCTATGGATGCTTTTCCTGATGCAGTCACTGAGCTAACACAGCCCTCTGAGTGGGGGTGCTGAGGTTTGTTCAAAGTTCAAGGTTTTTTATTGTCATTCACATCACATGTGCATCATGGCAGCATGATGGCTCAGTGGTTAGCACTGTTGCCTCACAGCAAGAAGGTCCTGGGTTCAATCCCCGGTTGGACCTGGGGGTCTAACTTTGTGGAGTTTGCATGTTTTTCATGTGCTGGCATGGGTTTTCTCCGGGTACTTCAGGTTCTTTCCACAGACTAAAAACATGCATGTTATGCCCCTTTTCCACTTGCCGGTTCGGGTCGGTTATTGCGCAATATATGCGTGCCAGAAGCGAGCTGGACGCATTTTCCACCTCACATATGAGCCGCGCCGCACCGAGATTCCGGACTGATTTCAGAGCAGGGTTTAGGTGAGCTGTAAGCGCGCCGTCCTTCACGTCATAAACAGGGGCGTAGCCAGAATTTTATGAGGGGCGGTTCGTTTAAAAGAAATGTGGACCTTGAAAGATAAACATGCCTCAGTAGCTCACTGGAAACGCGTTGGGTTTTTTTGCTGCTCCAAACCTTATCCAGACCAAGTGGGTTCGATTCCCACTTGGTACAACTTATTTTTTGCTTTTATTTTAGATTATTTATTCATTCCAGATTAAAAGAACACAAGAAAACTATTTACACAACAACAAGAAATAAAACAATACATGACATGAAAGGAAGCAGAAGAAGAAAATAATCTTATTATATCTGCCCTAGCCTGGTTAAAACCAGACCCTTGTCCTTCACTTTGCTTCAGACTAGGGTCTGGACTTTCTCCATTTATAAAACGATTCTTGCTGGAGGCGTTGGGCTCTGCTGAGGAACAAAACCATTGGATATTTTGAACAGGGAAAGCATTCTGCTCCCTCCCCTCAGAGCCATGTATGGCTGCTCCCCGTGCTCTGGTGAACTTGACAACTGCTCCGCCTCCTGCAGCTTTTCTCTCGCTGCCGGCTGCCGCGCTGCAAATTCTGTGTTTATATGTTAATAAAACATTTTAATAAAATAAAACCATGGATCGCTGGTCCAGCTCACCAGAAGACCAGAAAATCTGATGGGACTCGGGCAGCAACGTAAAACCCGAGTTTAATTCTCGTGACAACCTCAGCCATTTCCTTGTTCATTTCAGCGGAGGGAGAGAAGGAGGAGGAGGGAGCGAGCGATCACTTGACTTTTGGCCCAAAAAACAAAAGAAAACTCCAGATAAGGGATTAAGAAGGGGAAATTAATAAATTTGTGTCACATATAAAACAGTCCTGCATCGCTTTGAATGAGAACATGCCGCTGCTCGCTGACTGCGCGCTGGCAGAGCCCTTTATAGGGCTCTGCGCGCTGGGACAGGTGGGGGCGTGGGTTAGGGTCCAAAACTCCGCCCCTTCTGTTCTCTGATTGGTCCGGTCAAAAATCTACCGGAGAAATCGTTGTCTATGAGAGAAGTCCCAGACTGTGCAGTGAAGGGAAATGAGAATTGAGCGGAGCTGTGCAGGAAGGCGAGGGGCAGGCTATATCTGCCCCTTCTCTAGGGCTGGACGATATGGCCAAAATTTTTATCACGATATAGTTCTTAATTTCGGTCGATATCGATATAATTCGATATCGATATAAACAATATAAAAGCCTAAAAAAACCTATAAACTATACAAATAAATTGATGTTCACCTTGTATTTGTATTTAGCCTCCAAAAAGATGGAAATCACCATCAAATAAACATAAAATTCTCAACCCAATAATTCTGTCGGGTCAGAATAAAAATAACAAAATCAATTACATTATTGTATAAAGTAAAATAGTTTTTGAATGACAAAGTTTTGAATATATTGTATAATGTAATGATTGTTCCATATTTAATCTGTTGTATTGAAGTTTGGGGAAAAGCATGCAAAACTTTTACAAATCCTATTTTTATTTTACTAAAAAGAGCTGTAAGAATTATTATTAGGAAGTGCTATGGTCACCCAACAAATATATTATTTCATCAATTGAAATTATTAAAATGTTATGATTTGGTTGAACATAGTATTTTACAAGTCATATATAAAACTAAAAAAAATATTACCCCCAAATATTCAATTACATTTTGTTTAAAAAGTTATTAAACCCTGAAGGGAATGTAAATGTTTGTAAAATCTTCATTTAGAACTAGTGTGAAGGAGCTGAGTTGTAAATCAGGAAACAGGATTGTGTTGACTTGATATCATCATAAACATTTATAAAACTATTTATATGTTTTAAAAGATGATTAAATCAAAGTTGTTGGGAAGGTGTGGTGCAGGTGAAGTGAAGGTTGTTGTTTGTAGTTATTTTGTATTTTTTAAACAAGGGGCAGATATTATAACACTATTTTCGTCTTTCTGCACCTTTTCATTCAGTGGCCCTCATGCACGAACCGTTCGTACGCACAGATTTGTTCTTATACTGTTCGTACGAGTGATTTAGGATCATTTGTGGCATTCAACAATGTTTTCGTATCCTAAGATTTTTTTCAGATACGAACAAAATTTACGAGTGGTCCGGACCTGTCGTATAATTTAGGAGCGTCAGTCTGCTGTCATCCAGACGGGATTTCTCCACTAATAACTACATATTTCGTTATTTAGAAAATATTTTGAGTTTAAAAAAGTCACGCACCACAATTGTTTTTGACAATAGGTTATTCTGTTTGAACTAGAATTATAATTTTAAGTTTAATTTGTCTGGTGTGTCGCGCAGGCTTCATGAGTCGTGCGCTCCCCTTGGTCATCAAAGCCGCTCCTCATATTAACACCCAGGTACATAAAATCCCCATACACCGCCACAGAACAAGTACGAATTAAGACTGATTTTCATGCTATTGCTGGACTGCTGTGCAAACACCATCGGAGCAATAGATTTTTATATCTGATTCGAAATATAACCTGCAGAATGTGGTTGCGCGATGACCAGGAGGAGCGCGCATGAGAAAAGCTGCTGACCCAACACGTCCTCATGCGCTGCTCCACCGTGCGTCCATCCCCCTCTCAGTCAGCCACACATAAAAAAGAAGTGCCCAAAGTACCGATCTGTTCCGAGCCGAGTGGAACCTGCGCGTGTGTGCCACCCCCACCTCCTCTTCCCCCCTCCTCCGCCTCCATCACTTCGCCCTCAGCTCCGTGCGCCGCGTTGTGCAGGCGATGGAGCCGTGAGCCGCGCGCACTGAAGAACCGAGCTGCTATGGAGGAGAAGCGCGGTGGGGGGGGGCAGGCGTCTAGACCAGTGAGACCAGCAGACCCACCAGTCTGGACCACTTTCTGCGACACACGTGCACTCTGAGTCCAGGAACAGGGGTTTTTGTTTCCAACATCGCACAGAAAGGATGCGGGGCTTTGTGCTGCAAAACATGTTGGCACGCGTCTTGCGCAGCGTGGCATTTATTGACCATCCATCTCAGACTATTCCTTGACCACTCCTGTCTGTGCTGCGGCGATGTTTGAAGCCATTTTCAGATCAAACCATTTATTCTTGATTTCTGATACTGGACGACCCACGGGAGACAAAAGATATGCACTACAATATTAATATGAAGTTAACTTTCGAGACATTTTAATGCTTCTGTTCAAAACCACATCCGACACTTGCGGGGGGGGTGGGGGGTAGCGGTGCCACTCTTCTGAATAAGTGAAACTATAATGTAACACAGTAAAATTAAAGATATTTGACCATCCGACACTTGCGGGGGGGGGGGGTAGCCGCGCCACTGAGAGCAGAACTCCGAACGCGTGAAGTTCCTCCTTTTACTTCATGTGTTTGAATGAATGGACACTTCCTGCTGTCAGAAGGCAGGAAACGTGGCCTTATATGGTGTTTTGAGGGGTGGGAATTATGTAAATAACCTTCCGCGTGCACGAGCAGGTGAATAGAACAGGTGGGATTCATCATTATTTACACAGCTCATATACACACGTTTCCTGTGGATAGAAGAGTTTGTTGGATCTGACGTGGCATGTTCGTACGAACACTTCGTACGAACAAAAGTAGGAGAAATTTAGGATAAGAATACGAACATTTTCGTGCATGAGGGCCAGTGTTTTTCTTTCTTTTTATTCTGATGAATCCGTTTTATTTTCAATAAAAAAAAAACATGTCGCGCTGGGGCTGTTTGTTTACGTCGTAGTTTCAGGGAAACGTTGGCTCAAACTTTATTCTTCATCTTCTGACTCTCATCATATTCTATCGAGTGGAAACTCTTCAGATTAAACAAGTTAGATGTTTCCACAGCTAGTTAGAACGACTTTGTCACGTTTTGCAAAATAAAGAAACCGAGTAGGACTCGCTGCAGAAGAAGCCTGCAGTTTAACAAAACCGAACTACGTCCACACCGACGAATTAGTCTTTCCTCTCATCAGTGATGTCGTCTGCTTTCTCTTCGCTTGTGAAACTTTGTTCAGTCACATTCTGACGGTCATGAGCACTCGTTTGACTCGTTTTGAAGCGAAAACAACGCGCTTTGGAGACTAGCTTAGCTTTTAGCCTGCTACCGCTAACGCCTGCTGCTGGAGTGAGCGCTGCGTAACAACGACGTCACCACGCACGTTTTGTGTCACAGCTTTTTCTGTCCGGGCGGGTTGTTGAAGCAGCCGCTCCAACCCGAACAGAAAGAGAAAAACGTCAGTGAAAAGTTGTAAAATCCTATCGAAATATCGAAAATATGCTTAAACTTCATATCATCGTTATTGAATAAAAGTATATCGCGATATTTATCGTTATTGAATTATCGTCCAGCACTACCCTTCTCAAACAAATGTTTTTTTTTTCAAACACTCGATTCAAACAACTACGTTTGTCTTTTATTGGGGAAAGGTGCATTGTGGGTCTTTTCAGAACAACAACAACAGATCCTCCATCTGAGCTTGTCCTCGCCTGCACCAAACTGAAGCGTAGCTGATCGTATTGTTGGAGCTCGAACATAATAGATATCATGGCAAAATAATATAGTTAAGGGAACACTACCGCCACTGCACCTCTCACTGTGAGAGAGTAGTATTGCAGAAAATGCCTCTAATGAATGTGATGAATGGCTCAGTGAGTGGTGTGTGTTGCATGTGGGAGGGTGAGATGTGTGTCATCCGTCCACAGGCCAGAGTAGGGCGATACGTGCTCATGTTCTGCACGTGTGGATGAGAGCAAGAGGTGACGTGTGTGCGCGTGGAGAAAAGTGAACGGCAAAGTGAAACGCGGCTGTAAGAAAGTCTGTTTGTGCACTTGTTGGCTGGAATTATTATTAAGAACAAGAGGATTAACCTTCAGCCACCGTGTGGTTTATGTGCAAGGCGAGCGAGGGAGTTAACCCTGAAGCAGAGACTTCAGCCCTGGAGGAAGATCTCCCCTGTGTCTTTTGACCACTGATGAAAGACTGAGCAGGAAAGGTTAACACTGGCGACCACGAAGGGACCTCTTCGCCTTGCTGGACAAGTGGTGAGCTTTGAATGAGAGAGATAATAACGGCTAGCAATAAAGCCGAGAGACTACATTAGCCTGCTGTATTAGCCTGCTGTTTAACAACCACAAGATGGACGCCGACGCCCGCTCCTGTAAAGACTATGGGTTTGAAACAGATTATTCCAACCCATTTATGACATTGGATATGTCTTCTGAGAGCGTAGCTTGTAGAAAAGCTACCAAAGATGTGAAATGTGAACATTACAACCCTTTTCTGTGTGATGAACGCTGTTTTAGCTCGTGCGCTAAAGGAGGGGACATGTTTGCACCGCTCCAAGGCCCCGCTCAGCCACAGTTTAGCCCTACAAATCCATTTGTTGATGGTTATAATGCTCATGGAGGGGCTGCAGACGACGGAAGGCAGTTCTACTCAACCCCCACGTTTCAAATGAAAGATAATTATACGGACTCCAACCCATTTACTTCTACTCATATGCAAAGTTTTGTGCACAGCACGCCGGCCCCCGTCAACCCAGTGACATTTCCAGCTGTGCATTGTACCCCTTCTCATAACCTGGATGGAACGATAAGCTACAAGCAAACCCCTGCACGGCCCCAGCCCCGATTAAAACCAAATAAAACTCGTTTCATGGTGCAGCAGCCTTTATCCGACAGTGAGGAGGATGGAGATCCTAGAGAGAGGGTCCCCACCTTACGTCCGGGCCAATACGACGGTACCACACCATGGACAGAATTTCTGCACAGGTTTGAGAGCTGCGCCGAAGCGAACTATTGGTCCGAAAAGACTATGACAGTGCAGCTGAAATTCTGCCTGGTTGGCGCAGCGGGGGCCATTGTCCACAGAAACCCTCGCTCTTACAGATGGGACTACCGCCGCCTGGTGGACGAAGGAAACTGCATATGGCCCATCTTCTGATCATGCCGCTGCGGTTGCAGTAGAGCTGAGGCAGCAAGTACGGAAACATGGAGAGGATCTGCACGTTTTCAGAGACGATATTTATGGGAAAGTGGCTGTGGCTTATGGTGGCAGAGCAGAAGCTGAACAGGACTCTATTGCTGTCGAAGTTTTCACAAACGGTCTGGGTGATGCCGAAATAGTTCAGAAACTGTTAGAGCAACGACCAGCCACGCTCGCCCGTGCATATGAAATAGCTCATGCTCATGAGACCACAAAAAGGGCTGCAGCTTATGTCACCAGTACCATGCAGTCAGGAGCCCGCGGCATGGTTGAACGATGGCCCAGAGCTGTTGTGGTCAGAGCCAATGACACACATGAAAGTGTTAATAAAACTACACCTGTAACCAGCCCTTCACCTAATCAGTTTGCCACACACGCACCCTCAGCCTTTAATAACCGCAAGAATTTGGCAAAGGGGAGAGTCCGTTGCCATAATTGTCAAGGTTGGGGTCATATCCAGAAGCAGTGCCCCTCATCCTACAAGACCACCAAAGCTTTGACATTCAGTAGCTCCTCCGGTGATACCCAAGAACCCACCGTACTCCACCTGAAAAGCCATAGCCAAGAAATGAGTATCCTCATGCGAATCTATGAAGTGGAGTTGTGTGCTATGTTGGACAGTGGGGCGCGGAGAAATGTGCTGCCGTTGCACTACTTTAATTCCATCCATCCTGACATGAGACCTCAGCTGCATTCATCAATTGTTGAGACTTTACTGGGAGTGGGACCTGTAGATATGCCAGTGCTAGGTGAGGCCCAGATACCTGTCAGCATCAACAATCGTCAGGTGGATGTAGATTTTATTGTAGCAGATATAACAGGGTTAGGAGTGCTGCTGGGGCATCCCTTCCTCATTCAAGTTGAAGCCCGTCTTGATTTTGGCAGACACCGCATCATTCTGTTTGGTGAAGAAGTGCCCTACTACCAATCTGAATCTGACCTGAAGTCGCATGCAGTGAAAATATCCAGAACTGTGGTGGTGGAACCAGGACAGGAGTATGTTGTGAAGGGCAGCGTGCATCTAAGTGGGACAGCCCGCAGTGACATGATACTTAGCCCCACCAAGGGTTTTGTTGAGAAACACAAAGTACTCCTCGCCAGAGTTTTAGTTCATCCCCAGACGTCCAAAACGGTCCCCCTTCGCCTCTTTAATCCTGGCAACAAAGCTGTGACCATCAAAGAAGGATCCATGGCTGGTCTTCTCCAGCTAGCTGAAGCCATGCAGTCTTCCTATGTCTCACCGGCAGTGTTGGGTGTAACGCGTTACTCAGTAACGCGTTACAGTAATGGCATTACATTTTTCAGTAACGTAGTAGTGTAACGCACTACTTTGAAAATGCCTGTAATACATTACAGTTACTAACAAAACCTTACATTCGTTACTTGCGTTACAATCAGGACCTTTCGGAGAATAGTTTTATTTATTTATTTTATTTTACCTTTCGGAGAAGAGTTGTGTGACGAGGACGACGGAGCAGACCATAGACATTATATATAGATATCTATGGAGCAGACTGTCACGTGGGGAAAACAAAGACGTACGCGATGACGTCGGAACGTCATACGTCAACGTACATAGACATATAAAGGTACATAGACATACGGCGATGTCATTTTATGGATGGAAGTATTCATATTATTTTTCTTTTGTCACGAGAAAGGACAAGAACATTACAGTAGTGTGCAAGCTATGTCTGGGCCACAACAAGACACTGTCTACTGCTGCGAACTCGACGTCAAATCTTTACAAGCATTTACAAAGACAACACGCTAATGCTAAGCTAGCTGCTAAAGAGCCGCAGAGGGATGGTGCAAGTTTGATGCCGCCACCGTTTAAGCAGGCTCGGCTTGAATTTCACCGCCAGGCAACCACTACAAAGGCTGAGGTAAACAAACTTGTAAACAAACATTTCAGATGTTTTATTTTTTATTTTGTTTTATTTTTTTTAAACAGAATTTTTACATTTTGATATTGTCATACCTTTTGAATGGCACGTTTACATATGTATTGTGCTTGTTATGTAGAGTCAGAGTCAGAGAGTCAGAGAGTCTTTATTGTCATTTGCATCGCATGTAGTACATGTGATGAAAACGAGATTATGTACACAGGGTCCCAGTTACATCCAACAACAAATGCAAGAGAAAAACAATAATAACATCTAGGATTAACTAAGAGAAACATCAACTAGTAATACACTAAGCCCTAATGTAGCACTGCTGTTTTACTTTTTCATCAAAAATGAGTGTCAAAAAGATCTCTAATATCATTATTGAAAGATAAAAATTAATACAGGTTAAATCTCAGGTATTAGAGTAATCCGAAAGTAATGTAACTAAGTTACTTTCAGAACTGAGTAACTAAGTAGTGTACAGTAATATGTTACTTTTTTTAAAGTAACTAGTAATGTGTAACTAATTACTTATTTTGGGTAACTACCCCAACACTGCTCACCGGCCACAGACTCACCAGCCAGCTCCCCTGTAGTTCCTCTGCACCTGGAAGAGCTCTATGCCAAGAGCTCTATGGACCTCAATGATAGTGAATGTCTCCAACTTAAACGTTTGTTTTCTACTTATGGACATGTGTTTTCTACTGGGCCCACTGACCTTGGCCGAACCAACCTCGTCCAGCACGATATTGTACTTCGTCCAGGTGCCCCGATCAAACAACCTCCATGTAAGATGGCGAAAGAGAAGCAGCAATACGCCAACCAGCAGATACATGACAGCCTACAGAACGGTCTCGCCCAAAGCAGCCACAGCAGCTGGGCCTCACCCATAGTTATGGTACGTAAGAAGGATGGGACCTATCGGCTCTGCATCGATTACAGGGTTCTCAATGAGCGAACCATACCGGATGCGTATCCTCTGCCCCGTATCCAGGACACGCTGGATACACTGTCTACTGCCAGATGGTTCAGCACGTTGGACCTTACTTCAGGTTACTGGCAGGTGGAGCTGACGCCAGAGCACGCAAAGCAGCTGCATTCTGCGCCAGGACAGGTCTCTTTGAGTGGAATGTCATGCCGTTTGGATTATGCAATGCCCCGGCGACATTCCAGCGGCTGATGGACCACGTTTGGAGGAATAGTGACAGTTTTTAAAAACGGTTTTACTTGTAAACAGTTACCTCCAGCTCGTTTTTGTAGCTTTGAGCTTGGTCTCTTAGAACTTGGTAGCTCCCACACTGTGTTATGTGCGGTGGTCTATCGGCCACCAAAGTACAACAAAGATTTTACAAATGACTTTTCTGATTTCCTGGCGGATATCATGCCACGGTATGACAAAATTTTATTGGTTGGTGATTTCAATATCCGTGTCTGTTGTCCTACTTCACCTATGGCTCAGTCGTTTCTTAATGTTATTGATTCTTTTAATCTTGTGCAGTTTGTGACTGGTGCTACGCATGAGTTTGGACACACACTTGATTTGGTTTTATCTTTTGGTCTACCAGTTTTTAACTTAGTGATTGGTGACCCATTATTTTCAGACCATATGCCTGTTTTATTTGAGATAAAGCAGTCCATTACTAAAGTTAAACCATGTGCTGCAGTTCGGCTCTGTCGTGTTCTTAACCCTTCCACTGCTGTTCAGTTTTCTTCTGTTTTTAATGAGAACTGTACAATCCCAGAGACTGTGGGAAATAAAACCGAGGATATCAGCAACTGGTTTTATTCTACCAGCAAAGCAGCTCTGGATTCGGTGGCACCATTAAAAATTAGACCTGCAAAATCCAAACATGAACCCTGGTTAAATGATGTCACTCGGGCTGCCAGGAGAAACTGTCGTAAAGCTGAACGTAAATGGAAATATGATAACTTGCAGGTGTCACTCCAAATATTGAAGGAATGTTGGCGCTGTTATCAAAGGACTGTAAAAGATGCCAAAAGAAGATACCTGACTAATATCATTGTATCTAACAGTCACAATCCGCTGTTTTATTTAGAACAATTAATTCTGTTTTAAATGCCCCACATGGTGCTATTATGGAGACTTCCCCTGCTGTCTGTGAAAGTTTCTTACACTTCTTTGTTGAGAAAGTCACTTCTATTATGGTGTGGTTACACCGAACAGCTTTTCAACCTCCAAAAAGCTCCTCACGCACACAAGTGGACGCACTTGTGAATGCAGCGTGTCCAAACCTGAACGCCAGAACGCGAAACAGCTGCTGGGTGTGTGGGAGGAGCTTACCGGTATACAGAGTCCTGCGCACAGAGTCACTGCACTCCGCCAGGCGAGGAGCCTTTTATTTCCGTCTCTGTCGAGCAGACTTGACTGGTCGTGAAGGAATTGTCGCGAACACACAGCTACAATGAGTTTCTCTTCCATAGTCCACGACCTCGCGGGTCTTTTCTTTTTTTTCGACAAACAATACGTCACATAGTGCGCGCGCACCCTCGTTTCCGCGTCACATAGGGACTCTCCCCCTGCCCCCTCTCTTCTCCCCCGACTCTCCCTGATTGGTTGACACACCAACCAATCAGGTAGAGTTGAGCGGCGTTTGAAAGTTTGAACCGCGAAATCTTCAGCATGTTGAATGCGCGGATTGGAGGCTGAAGCCGGTTCACGTGCACGGAAAAACGCTTCCCAGCACGCTCAACACGCACGCGACCTGACGCCAGACGCCAAGAAGCTGCTGGAAGCGCGTCCCCCATTGACTTTACATGTAAACTGGACGCTCCTGCTGCCAAAACGCTGTTCGGTGTGACTACACCATTCGGGCCAAGATCATACCCACTGTTCATGACCCTGTAGATACTGTTCCTTGCTCTGCTATTTTTCATAGCTTTGAATGTGTGACTTTGCATTCCCTGCAGGAGGTCGTTAGCCACTTAAAGCCAACTGGTTCTCCAGACGATGCTATTCCACCTCGACTATTCAATGAGGTTTTTCTTACTATAGGTCCTTCGATCCTTGCTCTTGTGAATAGTAGCCTGTCCTCAGGTGCTGTTCCTGAAAATCTGAAACATGCAGTTGTCCAGCCTCTAATTAAGAAATCAAACTTGGATACTGCTGTCCTGGCGAACTACAGACCAATTTCTAAATTGCCCTTCGTTTCGAAAATTCTTGAGAAGGTAGTTTATAATCAGCTAATGGCCTATCTCATTGATCATATTTTAGAGGTTTTTCAGTCCGGTTTTAAATCATTTCATAGCACAGAGTCAGCTCTTTTAAAAGTTTTTAACGATATATTCTTGGCGACTGATTCTGGTGACTGCGTTGTTTTGGTGTTGTTGGATCTATCAGCTGCGTTTGACACAGTGGATCACAACATTTTAATCACACGTTTGGAACAGTGGGTGGGCATTGGTCATATAGCCTTAGATTGGTTTAAATCTTATCTGACCAAGCGTACTTTTTGTGTCTGTCTTGATGGACATAGGTCCTCCTCTGCTCCACTCTCATGTGGTGTTCCGCAGGGCTCAGTTTTGGGCCCTCTTTTATTTTTGTTGTACATCCTTCCGCTTGGTTCTGTTTTTAGGAAATACGGGATTGCTTTTCATTGTTATGCAGATGACACACAGATCTACGTACCTTTAAAGAAAGCAGACTCAGCCTCTCTTCGGTCTCTGTTCCTATGTTTGGAAGATTTGAAGGCCTGGATGGCCCTAAACTTCTTGAAACTTAACGAAGACAAAACAGAGGTGGTGATTTTTGGCAGTTCGACTGAAGACTCTCTGTCCGATTGCTCCTTGGCTCAGTATGTCCGGCCAGTTGTTACAAATCTAGGGGTCAAGCTGGATGCTGGTCTTAGGCTGGAGTCTCAGATTAAAGCAGTTGTAAAATCCAGCTTTTTTCATTTGAGGCAGCTAGCCAAAGTAAAAGCCATCCTTCCTAGACAGCACTTCGAAACAGCAATCCATGCATTTGTGACCACACGGCTGGATTACTGTAATTCACTTTATGTTGGTATTAGTGATTTGTGTACTTCCCAGCTTCAGAGGGTTCAAAATGCAGCTGCACGACTCTTAAAGCTTCAGTATGTAGCTTTTTTTATGAACATATTTCTTCACTCTGTCACTACCTCCTGACAGACTGATGTTAGCCAGGTAATCTCTGAAAAAAAAAAAAAAAAATATTGTCCCCTTGCTTCTCCAGGTGGTAAATAAGCATTTCTAAAAAGAAAAGGTGACCCGCCATTTTCCAGCCAATAAAAACAGAGTTTGTAACCAGCCAATAAAAACAGAGCTTGAATTTGAATCAGCCAATAAAAACAGAGCTTGAATTTGAAATTCAACAGACCACAAGGGGGCAGAGCCACATATGGCTCTGAGGGGGAGGGATCAGAATGCTTTGCCTGTTGAAAATATTTCTAAGTGCTGCAGTTCTACAGAAACTGCATACTGAACCTTTAA
>JBBPBX010066568.1:0-13112 GCA_038048925.1 Garcialebias charrua | reverse complement strand
CTCCTCGGAGTCGACCAAGAGTCTCTATCCAAGGCCTCAATAAACTCCCACATCCGAGCTTTTGTCTCAGCAGCAGTCAATGCTGCAGACTGCTGGGCCCTCCGGTACTCCTCAGCTGCCTACGGAGTCCCATCAGCCAACAAGGCCTGATCGGAGTCCTTCTTCAGCTTGACCGCTTCCCTACCCCGAGGTGTCCACCACCTAGTTTGAGGATGGTCAATGCAAGAAGTACCGACAACCTTGCGGTGAGTGTTGTGGTACACGAGACTGGCCTTGGTCACTTTTTGACGGTCTCAGTCTTGTCTCTGACTCAACCACATTTGGTCTTAGTTTTGTCTCGGTCTCAGACATTGAGGACTCTGGATTTTATTTCAAGACCAGTCAAGACCATCTTGCCAGAATATTGTCCAGTTTAGTTCCCTTTCAGTCTGGTCTCTCGGTGCAACATACTTGCTATGGGAATTGCGCCCCCACGCGATTACCTGAAGGAATATACTCACGCCTTTATGGCAGGGGCGTCACCGCCGCGCCAGAGGCCCCGCCCTCTGGGTACTTAAGCGGCTGACGCCCATCCATCTTCCTCTTTTTTGCCCTTCACCTCGCTAAACCTGAACTACCTCTTCGCGGGACTTCTCTGTTGCTTCATCGCTCAACTTGAGGTGAGCTTGCTCCCTGCACAGAGCGCACAGAGAATTATTCCTGCGTATTGCTGGACTAGCGAAAGCTAGTCCGGCACATTTTCTCTTAACCCCGAAGTTTTTTCTTCTCTCTCTCTACAGATTGCTTTGCTCGACGGCGCTAACTACGCCACAAGAAAAAAGCTACTTCGCTAACTCCTAGCGAGCTAGCCAGCGAAAGCGACGCGACGGAGGAGACATTTCAAGGAAAAAGAAAAAAGATTCTGGAAGGACTCGCTCGCCTTATCTCAGACATGCCTCCGGAGAAAGGAAAGCGAAAGGCGAGACTTCCAGGGAAAACCAGCGGGACGGCGAGCCCAACTTCGCACGCTTGTCCCAGCGGATGCGGTTTCTCCCTCGCGGCGACTGACACCCATGAGGCCTGTCCAGTCTGCCTGGGTATGCTTCACGCAAAAACAGCGCTGGATACGCCCGACTTTTGCTCACACTGCAGCTTGATGCTGGATGCGGTGCTGCGGCACCGGGTTGACCTCGTCGCCAAAGCCATGGGCACTTCAGCAGTACCAACAGATGCTGACACCACGGAGCCTCTCACTCCCACGCCGGAGCTCGAGAACATGGCTCTACATGACAGCACATGAGTCGAATGGGGTGACAGCCCTGACGTGCTGGCTCCTATGGTGGACTTAACAGTTGAGTTCGACACCCGAAGCATGATGAACGAGGACGAGATCTCGATTTCAGCCTCAGGCGAATTTTCAGCGGAGGACGCAGACGTGGAACTGGAGGATCAGGGGGAAGATCTCTCCCAGACCCCGGTACCTGTGCTCCCAGAAACTGACTTTTACATCCCTGCACTGTTCGACCTGTGCCACAGAGCAACGGACGCGCTGCACATCCCATGGCCCGAGCCTCCGCCTCGTCAACAGGTCACGAGGCTGGCAGGAAACTATTTTTACTCGAAGTAGCAGGCCGCCACGAGGCAAAGGATGCCCGTGTTCCTGGACTTCCTCACAGAACTAACTCGCACATGGGCTCAACCAAGAGTCCCCATGCTCCTTCCCCTCTCACAGTTCCTTGACGTCGATGGGATGGATGAGGTGGGAATAGCTAACGTGCTTCAAATTGAGGACACACTAGCGTCTCACCTGGCTCCTAAGTCATCCGGGACAAAACCAACTCTTCCCAGCAAGGCTTGTCGAGCTTCAGCGTCTCTACTCGAGAAGTGCTACAGAGCTCAGGGACTCCCGGCACGCGCCATGAACGCGTCCGCGTTGATGCAAGCTTACCTAGCTGTAAAGATGCAGCAGCTGCAGGTAACAACGGACAAGCAGGCTGCCGCCGACTTACTGGACGGAGCCCGTAGGGCAACAGACTTTGTGCTCCGCATGATGGGGTCAGCCGCTGTTGCTCAAGGAAGGGGTATGGCGGAAGTGGTCATCGCAATTCGCCACCTGGGGATGACTTTAATGGATCTCCCTGAGGGACAAAAGGTGCCTTTTCTCCACCACTCGATAGAGCCGACGGGATTATTTGGTAAAGCTTTGGAGCGATTTCAGACCAAGCTGGACCAAAGGTGCAGACAGGCCGAAGCTCTCCAGTGGGCATTCCCCGGAGAAGCTTTGCTCCCCCAAGGGAGTCTGCTGGAGGCAGACCTGTGCAGCCTCGACACCGCTCGGCAACGCATGCCCCACCGCAGAAGCGGCCAACATACGAGGAGGAGCCCGGCAGAGACCCCCTGCCGGGCCAACCTCGCACCGAGCACGCATGGAGCAAAAACAGGTTTGTCCCCTGCCAGGCGGTCAGACACAGGGCCTCCTCGGCGAACTGGGACACCAGACAGAAATGTGCCTGATGAACCAGGTCCACGTTCCCACATTACACGATCACCCGCCCACGTGGTACTGGGAATGATCCCTTCATGTCCAGACTTTACTTGTAACATGGTACAAAAAGCTAGTAAATCTATTGCATGCACAAATCATGCTCTCTCTGCTGTGAGTGACATAAAATCATGTATGTCATTGCACATAAGCACGAATAAAGCTCATAAAACAGCCCCTCTCTGTTTTATTGACTCTAAATAAAACAAAAACAACAACAACACACAAATAACTTCAGCAGAACAGGTCCCTCTGGCCTACCAGCCATCATAAAGGGAGGGGGCCATTTCCCCCCCTCCCTCACGGCCCATGGGGTATTAGCCTAATCAATAAACCCCAGCAGGGTGCCTCTGATTCGTTTGCAGTAAACAGACACAGAGGTATCTGCAAGCACCCCCCACACCTCTCACGGAGACAGGTGAGGAAGGTCACTTGCTCAAGCCCCCGCTCCATTGTGAATGACAGGGCAGCCAATACACTAACCAGGCGAACACATGACATGTCCGTACCTCAGGGAGGCATGCCGACAGAATCTAATGACGGGAGGACAATGTCAGATGCCCACAGGCAGCCACAAGCTTCACACCTTCACAACAGCAATTGTGTTCAAGCTGCTGTCCATATAAACAAATCAGCGTCTAATCAGATCTCTCTTCCTGTTTTTCGAAGGGGACTGGGCTCTCTATCACCAAATAATCTAAAATCTGCCAAACTAAAAGGAGCATCTCCACGTTCTCACGTTGCAGCTGCCCCTTTATTATTAATGAGAGACACACAATGTCCAAGCAGTGATCAGACAGCACGTGACCTTCCTCTCTGCGCTGATCCAGCTCTGCTCTCAAACAAAATTCTCCCAACAGGCGAAACACAAACCACGGTCGGTTTGCCTGGTTCCGACACTCTGTTAAAGCCAAGGACCAGTAAACTGGACCACCCCAAAAAAACGGATTGGAGTCAGGAGGTCTGCTCGTTTACAAAACTCGCAGTCTCCCAGTCCCATGACCCTAATCTTGGAGGGGGGAAATAGACTTTCTGCTCCAACTCTGCCTAATACGGATGACAGGTTGCATCTGGCCTCGATTACCTTCGAGCAGAGCAGCCTGGTAGCACATCAGCAAGGAAGCCCTCTTCCTAACTTGGTTGACCCCCAGGGGTTCACAGCCTCCAGGGCCCTTGGAGGAGAACTGGATGCACCAACTGCTCTTCTTCAGGGCCAAACTATGTCACCAGAAGGGGCAGTCCAGCCGCTTTGGCCAGGAACTGTCAAAAATTTCAGCTTGTTGGCAGAAAAGAACAAGTTGATGGCGTCAGGCCTGCCGGAAAATGTGGTTAAAAACCATACAAAACGCCCGTGCTGTGTCAACACAGTCTCTATACGCACAGAAGTGGCGTATTTTTGAAGCCTGGTGCTCAGAAAGAAATATTGTTTCTTTTGCATGCGACTTGGCTCAGCTCCTGACCTTCCTTCAGGACTTACTGGAAAAAGGTCATTCCTACTCAACGATTAAAGTTTTCCTATCAGCTATTTCAGCCTGTTACGAAGGCTGGGGACACAGGACACCTGGAGCACATCCAATCATAATAAGATTTATGAAAGGTGTGCTTCGGACTAAACCACCCAACAGGATTCTGACCCTTGGTTGGAATCTTGGCCTGGTCTTGGGGGCTCTCTGTGACCCCCCATTCGAGCCACTGAGTGAGGTTAAGATAGATTTGTTATCTTATAAAACCACCACATCCTGGCACTTTGCTCGGCAAAACGCGTGGGTGACCTCCATGCATTGTCTGTACATCCAATGTGTACCAGATTCGCCCCTGACGGGTCAAAGATCACCTTAAGGCCTAATCCCACATACACTCCCAAGGTCTTGACTTTGAACCACAGGAGTCTAGACTTTGATCTTTCCTCCTTTCCACCTGCTCCCGTCCTCACTCAGGAACAGGAAAGGCTGAAGGCTCTCTGCCCCGTGAGAGCTTTACGCACTTACATGCAGAGAACAGCCGAATGGAGAAAAACAAATCAACTGTTCGTCTGCTTTGCAGCACCTGCTACCGGAAAGGCCCTATCAAAACAACGCCTTTCACATTGGGTGACTGAGGCCATTAAAAGGGCGTACAGTAGCAAAGGTCAACAGGTGCCCTCTGGGGTGCACGCTCACTCCACTCGGGGCTTGGCCACTTCCTGGTCATTGTTCAAGGGTGTACCAGTTGCAGACATCTGCGCTGCTGCGAACTGGAGCTCATTAAACACTTTTGCAAAGCATTACAGTTTGGATGTTACTGCGTGTGACGTCACTCAGGCTGTCCTTTCTAACACACAGTAGAAAGTAGCCTTGAGATGCCTGCTGGTCAAGGGCAGACGTTCACTCTAGCATGCATTTTACTGAGCATTTCAAGGGCGTGAATGGATTACGTTCCCATAGCAAGTATGTTGCACCGAGAGACCAGACTGAAAGGGAACTGAAAGTTATGCACCATAACTCATGTTCCCTGAAGGAAGGGAATGAGGTGCAACATATCTGGCCCTTTCAATGCTGAAAGCTCGGTGAAGTGCAATTTTGGAGGAAGATGGATGGGCGTCAGCCGCTTAAGTACCCAGAGGGCGGGGCCTCTGGCGTGGCGGTGACGCCCCTGCCGTAAATGCGTGAGTATATTCCTTCAGGTAATCGCGCTGGGGCACAATTCCCATAGCAAGTATGTTGCATCTCTTTCCCTTCCTTCAGGGAACATGAGTGGTGCATAACTTTCAGTTTTCAACATCCTTGCTTTTATTGGATGTAAAACGTATTGATTCAAATCCGAGCGATAACGTGACTCATTGCTAATGCATGCTTTTGCTACTGCTGTCACGTAGCACCCACCACCTTTCACTTGCACACTTTCTTGTGTTGCCAGTTTGGGTGGTTTGCTGCCAATTGGGCTGTTTTTATTCTGATTTTGATGGGAACTCGTGGGAACTGCTGTGGGAACTGCTGGGAACGTGGAAAACCTAGTGAAGAAACTGAAAGTTAAACTGGGTTTCTTTTTCAGAAACAGATCATGTCTATCACTGAATGTTAGGAAACGCCTTGTGTCTGTGACTTTCCTTCCCTCCATTGATTACGGTGACATTCTCTACATCAGTGTTTTTCAACCACTGTGCCTAGGCACACTATGTGCCGCGAGTGATCGTCAGGTGTGCCTTGGAAATTATCAAAAAAGCACCCCATTTCTACAACCTCTTTAAATTTAAGACCACATTGTTGTGGATACTGTTCAGGTGTATTTTTGAAGACATGTTAAGTGCAATTTGAAATAAGAAATATAAAATTTGATAAAACTACATTTTTGTGTTTATTTAATTCCTATTCAAGACACTTTGATAAGAATGACTATATATTTAATATAGGCGGATACAGTGTATCTATGTTTACAATTTTGGTTGGTGGTGTGCCTCGGGATTTTTTTCAATGAAAACACTGTGCCTTGGCTCAAAAAAGGTTGAAAAACACTGCTCTACATGAATGCTCCTACAAGCACCCTGCGGATGTTGGATGTTGTCTATCATGGTGCACTAAGATTCATAACTGGTTGTGATTATCATACCCACCACTGCACCCTGTATTCACTGGTTAACTGGACATCATTAACCTCACGCAGACTCTTCCACTGGTACATTTTCATCTTTAAATCACTTCTTGGTCTGCTGCCCTCATACATCTCCTCCTACATGTCTGCCTGCCTGGGAGGTGTCGACGAGGGACAAGCCCCCAGAAACCATCTTGGCTACAGCAAACTGGTTGGTCCACTTAAGTTGTTTACTTGGTGGGGTAGCTTCAGTTTGCTTTGGACTGCTCTGACTGACGAAGCCCTCTGGAGTGAGGGTGAAACGTTTCTACTAAAAAGAAACTATCCAGATGAACTGAGTGAGAATGAGCGGATTTGATACCTGGACTATTGAGAATGAACTTTCTGATCTCCTCCTACATGTCTTTACGTGAGTGCAGCTACAGTGTGCGCTCTCAGGACATGATTACCTGCAGTGTTCCGTCAGTGAGGACTGAACTTGGAAAAAGGGCCTTCTCCTACTCCGCTCCTGCTTCATGGAATATCTTACAAAAAGATCTGAAGCTCTCGACCTTGACTTCTCTAAATGGTTTTCAGAATCTGTTGGAATCCTGGCAAAAACCAATGCAGATTTGTTCCTGTCTTTGATTTTATACGTCTACCTTATAATGTTTTGCTAGTTTTTTGATACTTTGTTAAAAAAAAAAAAAAACTTTCTTTTGTTTTTTTCTCTCTTTTGTTTTCTATTGTTTATTGTTTGTTTGTTTATTGTTTATTGTTTAAGGAAATTCTACCACTGCTGTTCATTGTTCTTTAGTTTTAGCAGGTCGCTTTCGTAAATGAGCCCATGAGGTTCAAAAGATTTACCTGACTAAATAAAGGTTGAATGAATGAAAAAACTCTGGGAAGATTTTTGTTGAATTGTTGCATTTTGCCACATATTTTTAAATTACCTTGGCTTTACTGATGTGCATTCATGTTCAAACAGTATATACACTATAACAATATATTGACTGGGATTTTTGTGTGATGTGGTGGTTTTTAGCAGATTTTTGGGCTGGAAAACCTCAACTGTATCTGGCAACACTAGTTCCAGTGAGAAGTGCTTGTATGGGAGCCGGAGAAGATGTCTGCCAAATTATGTTTTAAAATGTGTCTATTTAAATCAGAATATATTTATAAAGCATCAAAAAGCACAGTGCAATGTAAGTTCTGCAGTGCTTCACTATCAGAGATGGTCGGACTAGTTAACATTAGCAATCTGCCTCTGTTCCAAGAACAATACAGACAACCAAACGTTTTATTAGCTTTATCAGCGTGGCCTTGTTAGCAGCATTAGCAGGCCTTGTTGTTAGCATGTTCCAATAGCAACTTGATGGTAATAACGTCGATTGCAGCAGCTGCCCTCCAGAACCCCTGGAGCCGGCAGATGGAGAACATCCAAGGTTTCCCCACAGGTCCATAGCGTTCGGTCCATGAAGGCAGATGGAGATGTTAGCAATATTAGCAGGTCCTGCTAGTTTAATTTTTGCTTGTGATAAACAATAATGAGACTGGCCACAAAAGGCTGTGTAGCTAATATTAAGTTACATTGACATCAGTTAATGTCAGCTGCATACAGCTCCTGACATTAAAGCTATAACGCCAAGATGATGCTCCCTCGTTTGGCTGTGAGCTCACCTTATGAGTAAGTGGAGACTGAGTAATATAATGTCTGAACTTATGAGCAATGACTAATAGGTTGATTTGTATTGATATAGGAAAATTACTTTTAGAGAGCTATTTTTTAAGTTCCAATTTACAGTTTCAGATCAAATAAATAACCTTTTACCAGTTCACTCTCCAAGGCTCATACTATATCAGTCTTTGAACTTCCTTGTTTATCTATTTGAAAAAGGTGATGGCCAAAATACCACTGATTTACATTGTACATGTGTTTCTAAACTGAAGACCCACTCGTCTATGTCATGAACAACTGACCTCTTGTGTGATCACAGTCTATGCTCCTTTCTTGGGGTGACTGCTATCTCACCCGTGCCCATGACTGACCATGATGGATCCACAGTTTGGCTTAAACTGGGTGGACTTATGTTACAAATGGGGGAAATGCAGCATCAGTGAAAAAGTTCTGAGATGAACTTAAGAAGACACTGACAGGTTATAAAATTTTCTCAGCTGAAAATTAATGTTTTATTTGCAAAATCATAAATCCTAAAATGTTTCAAATTAGTAGCCCATATAAGCCTCAACTAATCTTACAATGGAATTCATAGTCTTCATTTCATCTGTTTACTTTTGTCATGAAAATTTGTTTGAACACTATATTATTTATTTTATTAACCTTTATTTAACCAGGCAAATCCCACAGAGATCACAATTCTTTTTGGAAGGAAGGCCTAGGCCTGAAGGCAGCTTAAAATGCACATTTTTGATCTGTGAAAGGAAACTGGAGTACCCGGAGGAAACCCACGCAAGCATGAGGAGAACATACAAACTCCACAAAGAAAGACCCCAGGTCCAACTGGGAATTGAACCCAGGACCTTCTTGCTGTGAGGCAACAGTGCTAACCACTGCCGTACTGCCGGTACTCTGAGCCTATTGAACCTGATACTCTTTATATTAAGGCTGGTAACATGCCTTTTGTACATAATCCTGACTCACTTTATACTAGACAATCAAACTCACCTGTAGAGAGAAATCAAAGTACCAAGTAAAGAAAGTTCATGCTCAATAATCCAGGTACCAAATCCATTAATTGTCAGTTGGGTCCAAGTGTTTTGAGTACTATTATAAAAAGTAGGCCAATGGTTAAATTTAGTACAGCAACACCTTGTAACCTAAATAAGTCACAATTTATAGATTAATTTCATTACTGACCTCTGCACTGGACAAAATAACCAACATTTAATTTTACATTAACCAAATTTATTTGAATAGCAAAAATATAACTTAATTGGTCATTTAATAAAGGGCCCTATAAAAGGTCCTAGTATTTAATTGAACTCTGATATGTGCATATCCCTTTAAATCTAACTCAGTCATTGTGTTTTCCAGAAACATTGATCTTTGAGGTGAAGAACATGATGGACAGTAAAGATGACATGTGCTCAGGAGCCATCAATGTGGATCCAGTCAGTGATTCGCCACCAACCAAATGCCCTGGCCTTCTGTCACGTTGCTGTCACAGCTCAGTCCAGGATTCAAGTATTGTAACACATAAGCAAATACTGTACTGTGATGCAATTTGTGACTCTGATACTGACAATGCACTAGTCTTCTGGGCAAAAATAAAAAAATAAAAAACATGCCAGTTTTCCTCAACTCCACAATTTAGCATTGAAGGTAATGCCAGTCCCTGCATCCTCTGCACCAGTGGAAAGGATTTTCAGTCAAGGAGGCATTTTAATGAGACCCGATTGTGCACGTTTAAGCCACAGTATGTTGCAATCTCTCATGTTTCTAAAATGCAATGAAACCTTACTTTAAACTAATTTCCATTTATGCAACTTTTTATATCTACTACTTTATTGAAACCACTGTGAAACTATATGGTTATCCTTGGTCTTGTGTTCAGACTTACAGTATGAACAGTGTTTTGCCACTTGTTTTTTTTTTAAGGCTTGGCATGTGATGAAACTGCTTCCAATTTAACAGTTGTGTAATTTTATTGTTGAATCACATGAAGTTAGGTCACTGAATGTCTGATTTTTTTTTCCTTTTTTGTGTAGCTGTGAATATTTATAAAAGCTGATACATTCATTCAAAAGCAAACTTAAAGTTGCAGTATGTAACTTTTATTTAAAACAAAATTTATATTTTTATTTTATTTGAGGTCTTGGTCTCGACTTTGGCTCAGACCCTAAAAGTCTTGGTCTTGTCTCCGTCCACTCTGATCTCGGGTCTTGACTTGGTCTTGGGTTAGGTGGTCTTAAACACAACACTACTTGCGGCCGCAGTTCAAGCCAGCCACCTCAAAAATTGAGGTGCAGAACATGGCCTACTTGGACTCAATGTCCCCCGTATCATGTTTACAGTTAGAGGTGACCCCAAGTTAGCAGAACGAGATGAACACAGAGCCAGGCAAACAAAAAGGTAAGTTAATTCATTTACAAGTGTGGCAGTTTCAGGGCTGGAAGGGAAACAGAACAAGATGAGTCTTAGATGATATGGTTTGCTACAATGGTTGATAAAAGGTTGATTAATTCTTCTTAATGGTATGTCATGTAGATGAAGCCAGGGAGAGGAGATGAAGTCATAGATAGTCTGTGGGAGGAAGTTTGAAAATCCAGAGGAGGTGAGTTTCGGAGCAGAGAGGAGCAGACTGTTCTTGGTTGAGAGTTGTTGATTACATGTAGTTGTTTGGTTGTTTAAAGAGACGATTTCCATCCACAGGAGTGTCATGAGGAGCGACGAGGTCTTGGAAGACTAATACAAGCAGAACTTGGAAGTCGCAGTTGGTAGATAATGTCCCAGCACCGGAAGATTGTCTGGCAGGAGCTTTATGCTCAGCAGAGCAGTCCTTCCTCATCAGCAGCAGGTGTGGGGTGGTGGCTGATTGCTCATGGTTTGCAGCTGTGGAGAGAGTCACTGGAAAACCTATGAAACCTGCCTCAGCTGGGATGTGTTTAAAGCTCTTCCGGAGGTGCGAGTTGAAGATCTTTCTGACGGGTTCTCCAGCCAGGCATTCCCAGCAAACCCTTACTACACGTTTGGGTCTACTGGGTCTGTCCAGCATCTTTCCCTGCCATCTGACCCAACTCACTAGGTGGTGATGTGTTGACAACTCAGCTCCTCTCTTCAGTGAGTGTTCAAAAGCAAACGGCTGCAAATCAGATGACACATTCACAAACTCAATTGTCAATCTTCAACCTTGTGCGTCCTGGTGCCAAGTGCACTTATGGACATCCGAATGTTCGAACATGGTGTTTGTGATGGACAAACTATGACCAGCACATAATTCCAACCACTCAGGTTTGGATCAGAGAGGCTGTTCCTCCCAGTACGCCCCTCCAGGTCACACTGTTACCCACGTGCTGGTGAAGATTCTCAGTCGTCCAGGACATGATAAAATCAAAAAAGGCGTTCAATACAAGATCAACTGGACTTTATTTGTTACAGAAGACGTTTCGACCTCTATCCAGAGGTCTTTATCAATTCTAATTTAATAGAATTCAATAGAATAGAATAGAATTCCGTACCGGCAGTCCAAGCGGCATGCGGCTCGGGTGGTTGCTGAGGCAAAAACTCGGGCGTGGGAGGAGTTCGGAGAGGCCATGGAGAATGACTTCCGTACGGCTTCGAGGCGATTCTGGTCCACCATCCGGCGTCTCAGGGGGGGAAAGAGGTACGCGACCAACACCATTTATGGTGGGGGTGGCGTGCTGCTGACCTCAACTCGGGATGTTGTGAGTCGGTGGGCGGAATACTTCGAAGACCTCCTCAATCCTACTGGCACGTCTTCCACTGAGGAAGCGGAGCCTGGGGACTTTGGGTCGGGTTCTCCGATCTCTGGTGCTGAGGTCGCCGAGGTGGTTAAAAAGCTCCGCGGTGGCAAGGCTCCGGGGGTGGATGAGATTCGCCCGGAGTTCCTTAGGGCTCTGGATGTTGTAGGGTTGTGTTGGCTTACGCGACTCTGCAATATCGCGTGGACATCGGGGGCAGTTCCCTTGGATTGGCAGACTGGGGTGGTGGTTCCCCTATTTAAAAAGGGGGACCGTAGGGTGTGTTCCAACTATAGGGGGATCACACTCTTAAGCCTCCCTGGTAAGGTCTATTCAGGGGTTCTGGAGAGGAGGGTCCGTCGGATAGTCGAACCTCGGATTCAGGAGGAGCAGTGTGGTTTTCGTGCTGGTCGTGGAACACTGGACCAGCTCTACACCCTCAGCAGGGTCCTGGAGGGTGCGTGGGAGTTTGCCCAACCAGTTTACATGTGTTTGTGGACTTGGAGAAGGCATTCGACCGCGTCCCTCGGGGGGTTCTGTGGGGGGTACTCCGGGAGTATGGGGTACCAGGCCCTTTGATAAGGGCTGTTAGGTCCCTGTACGACCGGTGTCAGAGCTTGGTCCGCATTGCCGGCAGTAAGTCAGGCTCGTTTCCGGTGAGAGTTGGACTCCGCCAAGGTTGCCCTTTGTCACCGATTCTGTTCATAACTTTTATGGACAGAATTTCTAGGCGCAGCCAAGGTGTTGAGAGGATCCGTTTTGGTGACCTTAGAATCGCTTCTCTGTTTTTTGCAGATGATGTGGTCCTACTGGCTTCATCAGTTCGTGATTTACAACTTTCACTGGAGCGGTTTGCAGCCGAGTGTGATGCGGCCGGGATGAGGATCAGTTCCTCCAAATCCGAGGCCATGGTCTTGAGCCGGAAAAGGGTAGCATGCCCTCTCCGGGTCGGGGAGGAGGTCCTGCCCCAAGTGGAGGAGTTTAAGTATCTCGGGATCTTGTTCACGAATGAGGGAAAACTGGAGCGTGAGATCGATAGGCGGATAGGTGCAGCGTCCGCAGTGAAGCGGGCGCTGTACCGGTCTGTCGTGGTGAAGAGAGAGCTGAGTCAAAAGGCAAAGCTCTCAATTTACCGATCGATCTACGTTCCCACCCTCATCTATGGTCATGAGCTTTGGGTTGTGACCGAAAGAACAAGATCTCGGATACAAGCGGCTGAAATGAGTTTTCTCCGCAGGGTGGCTGGACTCTCCCTTAGAGATAGGGTGAGAAGCTCAGTCATCCGGGAGGGACTCGGAGTAGAGCCGCTGCTTCTCCACATCGAGAGGAGCCAGTTGAGGTGGCTCGGGCATCTGGTTAGGATGCCTCCTGGACGCCTCCCTGGTGAGGTGTTCCGGGCATGTCCCACCGGGAGGAGACCCAGAGGAAGACCCAGGACGCGCTGGAGGGACTATGTTTCTCGGCTGGCCTGGGAACGCCTTGGGATTCCCCCGGAGGAGCTGCTCCAAGTGGCTGGGGAGAGGGAAGTCTGGGCCTCCCTACTTAGGCTGCTACCCCCGCGACCCGACCCCGGATAAGCGGAAGAAGATGGATGGATGGATGG